>SAUE01000434.1:77397-108149 GCA_009724625.1 Deladenus siricidicola | reverse complement strand
GAATAATAGATAATTTATATAGAATGATTGAGATTTGCGTGAATCAATGAGCAAAAAAAAAGTAATCAGAAATTTCAAATTCATTGTTTACCCGTTAATTTCCAATTATCAAATTACGCCTACAACATGTAATAAATTTTTGCCGACATTTTCAATTTATGAACATTTTTTTAGAAAAGCTATTTACTAGGTCAAATATTCGTTTGTTTTAAACAATTTCCCTTTTTTCAAAAAATCATTGACATAAATAATCTCAGCTTCTGGAATTTGGTATAGATGAAATTTTCGCTCTATACCAAATTCCAGAAATTTTTTAATTAAAAAAAAGTTGTTCGCAGGCTCAACTCGTTTAACTATATGTATACTTGATATTTGAACAAATAAAGGACGACCATAGAAATTGCGTGGTAGTACCAAATTCGCTTAGCAAAGTTAAACAGTAAAAAAATTCTGTTAAAAAATTACATAAACTATTTCCCCTACTCTAACTGTAAAGCGAAACAATATCAATACTGTCAATTTTCACTTTCTATTTCGTTGTTTGAAATTTGATTGAGTGATACCTTTCATTGAACAAAATCCACAAATTAAATTATTTGCGGAAATTAACAAAATACAATTTCCTTCGCAAAGGGAATAATTTTTCCTCGATAATGACAAATAATTTTCTGCAGTTTATCAACGTACGCAGGTGACATTGAAAAAGGCAGAAAAGGGAATATGGCTTAAAAAAGAAATGTGATGGGACAAAAATAAACAATCGGTGTACAAGCAGGTTTTGCAGTAGTTTTTGCAGTAGGCTAAAAAAATGTATGCGGCCGTTTTGTAAAATAGGCTTAGGCTTGGGCGCAGCTTATGCTGGGCCAATTTGATTTTAGGTCCAATGCACTCCTGTTCAAAAGTATAAAGACAGTTTAAGAATTGGCATAACTTTTGCCTCAAATGTTGGAATCGGATGAAACTTTTTTTAAAACACGTGTTTTTATATCAGAAATACTAGACTTCCATGGTTTTTGAAATTTTTGAAAACGATAAATTTTTCACTGAAAAAACCCAATTTTTGCTGTTTTGACCTGTTCAAAAGTACAAGTACACCTCGTTTTTACCGTTTCAATGAATTCCTTTGTGGGTTGTTTGTTTTTATATTTATTTATTAGTTCGTTTGTAGTGTTTTTCTTGCAATGGCGAAGGGTGTAAAATTGTCAGACTTTGAAAAGGGCCGTATTTATGCTCTGTGACGCTAACACTGGTCGATTCGATGAATCGCCGGCGAAATTGGGCGTTTTAAGGGTGTTGTTCAGAATTTTTGGCCGATCCGGATGCATACGGTACTAAGAAGTCCAGCGGACGCCCAAAAGTAACAGATGCCCGCACAAGTCAACAGTGTCATCTTCGCAGGTCGCCGGTGATTTGGGTCTGCCTTAATTGTTCGTCGTCAAATGATAAAGTTTCCAACTTTACGACCACTCAGGAAGCAACATGACTTGCATTTGCGGCGTAGAAGCTGACTCAGCAAATTGAATGAACGCAGGTTTTTATCTCCTACGTTAGAAATGCTTATTAAAGGTTGCAATTGATTCAGATCGTTTGATCTGACGAAAAAAAAGTTCAATTTGGACGGACCGGACGGTTTTTGCGGTTATTGGCACGATCTCCGCAAAGAAACTCGCTATTTCTCCCGAAGAAACTTCGGTGGCGGTACGGTGATGGTTTAGGGTGCATTCGAGGCGTACGGCACTCTTCCAATGTCATTCATTTCCAGTAAAATGAACAGCGAGGAGTACCAGCAAGTCCTCGACGAACATTTAACACCGTATTGGCAACCCGATTACCTGTTTATGCAGGATAATGCGTCGGTTCATCGTAGCCGGTCGACGACGCAGTACCTTGCGCGTCACCAAATAGCTTGACCGATCGAGAATTTATGGGGGGTTAATGGTCCGAGATGTTTATCACAATAAACGACAGTATACGACTGTAAATGAGTTGAAAATTGCGATTTTAGAATCATGGGGTCGGTTGTACCTGCAAACCAGGGGTGGGCCGCAAATAAATTTCATTTGCGAAAACCGCAAATCGCAAATAAATTTTTATTTTCGCAAATCGCAAATTTTTGCCCAAAAAAGCCGCAAATTTCCTGCTGCAAACCCTCCATAATTTGACGAGAAGTTTGCCTAAACGTCTTATTGAAGTTATAAAGTGTCAAGGAGGACTCAAAAAATATTGAAAATATGTTTGGTTATGTTACTTGTTGTTTTCGATTTGTTATAAAGTAAATTTTTGAAGTGTACTTGTACTTTTGAACAGGTCAAAAATAGCAAAAATTGGGTTTTTTCAGTGAACATTTTTTTTTCAAAAATTTCAAAAACCATGGAAGTCCAGTATTTCTGATATAAAAACATGTGTTTTAAAAAAAAGGTTCATCCGATTCCAACATTTGAGACAAAAGTTATGCCAATTCTTAAACTGTACTTGTACTTTTGAACAGGAGTGTAGTGGCCTTAGCCGAGATCCCGAAATATGCTTCCCAAATACCCAAATTTTAAGTGTATAAATAACACAAATTGTAATACCACTATTTAGTGCCTCAAATATGTAATTGCACGATAAATAAAGAAACATATACTACAATGAGCCCAACGGCTGTCTGTCAACAATCCTTTTTTATGTGTGTGGGAGAAGTACAAGTGATTTTTGTATTGAACAAAAAGGAAAAATGTGTTGTAAAAAAAGCGTGTCCTTTTTGCATAACAAATTAGGAACCGGCCAGCCTTTTTCGGCGCACCCCCGAAATGCAGAAATCACGAAATGCAGAATTCTCGGAATGCAGAAACCACGAAATGCAGAACATCATTGAAAAGAATATTTTTGGTGATATTTGAAAGACAAGGTAAAAAGCCTAAGGCTCAAACTACGTGTACTACAAGACTCAGCTAAGGCTTAGCCTAAGCCTAATGACTTGCCAAAATGAAAAACTTCAAGTTAAACCAGAAAAAAATTTCGAAAAGGAAAATGAAATGGTTTAGGTTTCAGTGCGATTTTTCTGCAAATTTATTTGAAAATATGTATTTATTTGTATTTATTGTGTGTATTTAAGTTTCCTCAACTAAAGAAATGAATTTAGAAGCATGCAAAAGGAAATTCCAAGTGTCAGAAATTATTACAATTATATATTTTTGATGTATTTAGATTTACGGATATACTAAATAATATGAAACATAACAAAGCGTTTTATTAAGTTTTACGTCATTCCGACTTGAAGTTAACTATAATTAAAAAGAATCTTGTTGATATTATAATTTAATATTCAAACTAATTAATTAAATTAAAGATATAATAAAATCAAAGATATTATATAAAAAATAGGAAATTCATGAAAAATTCATTTTATGAAAAAATATGATTCTCGTAGTCAATGAAGTTCATTATTGTTCATATTTAAAATTTTTAATTGTTTAAATTGTGCCAAAAAAAAGTTATGGCTCACTTTCTCTTAATAATAAGCCTAAGGATGCTCAAGCTCCGCTTAGCAACGAGATTTACCTAACCCTTAAAACGCCCAGTGTTGGCCTCGCAGAGCAGAAATACGGCCCTTTTCAAAGTCTGACAATTTTTCACCCTTCGCCATTGTACGAAAAACATTACAAACGAACTAATAAATAAATATAAAAACAAACAACCCACAAAGGAATTCATTGAAACGGTAAAAAGGAGGTGTACTTGTACTTTTGAACAGGTCAAAAATAGCAACAATTGGGTTTTTTCAGTGAAAAATTTTTCGTTTTCAAAAATTTCAAAAACCATGGAAGTCTAGTATTTCTGATATAAGAACACGTGTTTTAAAAAAAGTTTCATCCGATTCCAACATTTGAGGCAAAAGTTATGCCAATTCTTAAACTGTACTTGTACTTTTGCACAGGAGTACCCGATTAATTCTTCATCAAAATTTTTACTTTTGAAAAAATCAGTTACAATCAATTCCATAAATTTATATCAACAAATTTGTAAATAAAATATGACTTGGATTACACAGTAAAAGAGATCATTTTTACAGTCAATTATTATCAGATAAATATTCTTGATCGAATGTCTTACCCAAATTCTCCTCCTTACATTCCTCTTTCTGCAACATTTCAAATTTATCGTGAAGCCAAACGTTGTCACTATCAGCAGAACGACTAGGGCCATTTTTATAATCGTCATCGGCAAAAACTTGATTACGTTGCCTTTTTGACTAAATCGTTAAAAAGTAATTTTTCGTAAAAATGCACAGATATGTTTTTTAGATTATTGCTGATTTTGATAGCCCTACATTTGTATATTATTTACTCGTAGATCAATATTTCGTTCAGCGTGTTTTGGGGTCACCATTTATAAAAAAATATTGAAAATTGATCAATATTACATAATGTATGTTGAATATCTGATTCTTCCAGCCGGATGGCGCAATTCTTTTGCGTTGATCGCGACGCGTAAAATCGGCTCGAGGGTCATACATTCTTTGCCGCGTAAATCTGGGCGGGCGATTTGTTTCAAAGTCATTTCCATTGTCCCTCGAATCGTGCTACAAAATATACGTGGAAACTAGAGGTTTTCCGAACCCGGAAAATCGGTCCGAACCCGAACTCGAACCCATTTTTCAAATTCTTCCGATTGTATACTCGAACCCGAACCAATTTTCTAATTTGCATCGAACCCGAACCAGAACTCGAACCCAGGTAAATATTCCGAACTCGAACACAAGTCGAATTCGAACCCACTTTTGGAGTCTGAGAGTGTGTTTTCAACAATGTGCAATATTTACATCAAAAAGAGGAGCCGTCTAATGGGCGAAAATGCGCAAAAACAACTCTTTCTGCACCATCACTTTTGATCATCACTTATTATTTTCTTCAAATTTTGTTTGTTGAAATTTTTTGCTTATTTTTAAATAGAGTATTGATCACAAAGCATTTACGCAAAAAGACATTATACAGGGTGGTTCAAAAAAATCCCGCTCATATCTCAGCTGAAAACACAGCTAAAAATCTGAAATTTTAACCGTAGATGCGCCTTGTAATTCTCTTTCATTCTTTTTTTGAATTTTGCGATTTCATCAAAAACTAACGTTTTTATAAATCAAAAAAATCGAAAAACTTGCTTCAAATAGACTGCTTGGGAGGTTGTATATATCTCAGTCAGTTTTGGTCCAAAAAATTCCAAACTTCAGAAACATAATAACAATCGCCTTTTCGACAATCGCCTTTTTTTCAAATTTTCCGCCCGGCGGATTTTGTGTTTTGTGTGGGCGACGCAGCTAAACGTCAAAGTTGCGCGTAGACGCTCATTTTGTGAAGGAACGCACCAAAAACGCAAAGGAAATCTCATTTCGCAAAAGAAATCTCACTTCTCATACTGATTTTCTATTTTCTAAGATGTTTCCAACTTTGTTTGTTTGTTTACATCTGTTTTTACTGTAACAGACAAGCCTTACGTCATTAATGTTTTGTCCACATATCGTTAAATGAGATTTCCCTTTGCGACCGAAAAAGTTTGGGATTTTTTGGACCAAAACTGACTGATATTTACAATCTACCAAGCAGTCTATTTGTATCATGTTTAAAAAAATTTTTTTTAAACGTTAGTTTTTGATGAAATCGCAAAATTAAAAAAAAGAATGAAAGAGAATTGCAAGGCGCATCTCATTTTTTGCACTCAGAGGTTATCGACTATGCTGATTTAGATTTTGAGATTAGATTTTTGGCTACGCTCCTCCAGGTTACTGTAGCTGCACTTAAATACTTTTTCAACTCATCTCAGCCGAGAGTTCTCCAAAAATTTACAGATTATCGTTATTAGATCCCCTTTGTCGAACTCTTTCGATTGGTATAAATTTATATAGCAATCGATTGCCTAGAAGCGAGACAAATAATATGTAAACAAAAAACACGTAAATAATTGAAATTTTGCATTATCTTGAGCAATTAAATTGGCCCTGAAATTTTAATAAATGTTCGAAATTACGAACCCAAAATTTTGATTCGAACCTGAACTCGATCCCAAAAAAGGTTCCGAACTGTTCGATTTCGAACCCGAACCGAACAGTTCGGAAAACCTCTAGTGGAAACGGCGCACCGACATTTGCAGATCAGATATTTGTGGCCCCGACATTTGCAGCTTGAATTCTTTTGAATTTCTTGAATTCTTTCCAGACATTTGCGACTGGTAATAAATAAAATATAAAAAAATCCCAAAACCGAAATTTGTGGCCCGACACTTGCGGCCGCCAAAAAAAAATTTGTTTTTTAATTCATTTTGATAAATTTACAATTTGCCGGCAATATTTTTGTTAGAAATGCTGGTTGTTGTGGGTTATCGGACCCCCGAAAAAATTGTATTACGATTTTTTAAGTTTTCTTTCACAGTAAATTTAAATTTAATAATGTTTTATTACTGATGTTGTTATTTTGTGCAGTTTCTAACATTTTCACTTTGGGTAGGGTTTAGCGACCATGTGTTGAAGCTGCGAACTCAAAGTTTGGCTTAGTTTAAGAGTTTAACTCGCAGTTTGGCTTAGAGTTCAACACGTGTTGGGAGATCGATATAGCCCATCCCGAGTGAAAATTAAAAACTGCACAAAAACAAAAAAACTTTATTAAAAAAGTAAAAAATTTTATTAAATTTGAATTTCCCATGCCAAAAAATCTAAAAGAATATTTCAAAAATTTTTTTGGGTGTGATAACCCACAAGAACCGAAATGATTTAAAATGTTTGCGATTGAAACTTCTTTGAAGCATACTATTTAGTTTTTATTACCTTGTAAATATAAGAAAAAATTATTATCAATTACATGTCGCTTTTGGGATTGTTTATTTATTTCGAGCCACAAAAGTCAAGAGCCGCAAATTTCGGTTTCGTTGTGCGAACCGCAAATGCCGGGTCGCAAATGTCCAAGCCGTAAATGTCGGTAGATGGTCAAAACAATTTTTTTTCGGCGAAACAATTAAAAAACCTCGAAGTATCGACCATGTCGGGGAACGGTGGTTGGATTGAACAATGTCATAACCGGTCTTGAATGCTCATTCGATGCATGATGACGCTTAACATTGTCAACATCTTTTGAGGTTTCATAGTGACTTTGTGGTCTCTCTTTCCGGTTAATACGGTGGAAATTATATGAAGAGAAATGCTTTCTACTGTCGTCGACAGCAGTTTTATTGAGTGGAAACACTAAAGAAGACTAGTTTAATATTTAAAACCCATTTTAAATATTTAAAACATAAAAAATTTAATTAATATTTTTTTATGGTTTCCAGAATTTTGCGCTGCAAATTTTGGCGAAATTTGCGCCCCAGAATTTGTACTCCAAAATAATCTGCGGCGCAAAATTCTGATTTTTCGATTTTCAAAACTTTGCGCTCCGAGTAAAACGCAAACTTATCAAAAGTTGGAATTTTGAGCTTCAACAAATTTTATTATTACTTTTACTTTTTTCAGTTGAAATAATCATATGGTATTGATTTACTTTAAACATTTATTTTCACTTGATTTATGTGTTTTGAATTTAACTGAAATTTAATAGATTTTAGACAGTTTTTCGTTGAATTTTGTTCTCGAATGCGATAGTCATAAAACAACTTCATTTTTTATTTTTAGAATTGGTAAAGTTTAATATAAAAATTCAGCAGACTTTATATAAAAATTAGTAAAAAGTGAATTTTGACTATAGTTTATATAAATTTCAGAAATACATACTTTTTAATTAAACAAAATCAGTTTTATGTCTTACGATAAGAATAGTTGAAAAAAATGCAATGCAAAATAACCAAATAAGTAAAGGTTGATCAACATTTCAACTGAAAAAAATTAAAAAATTTGAAATTTTTTCGACTTTATGTCTTTTAAGACATTTTTTCTAAAAGTGGACCAAATGGATTTACGGCTGACACAACGAGAAAAAGTCGATGTCTCAGATTTGGCTGGAATTGGTCCCTAAAATATGTTTTTGAAAAATTTAAAACATGGGAGGAGTTATCAAATAATCCATTGAATATTAGAAAAATGCAAAATTTCTCCTGGCAGAGAAGCTCATTTTTCCGTTTTTGGTCACGCTAAAGTATAAAATTGAGGAATTTTCCATTTTTCTAATATTCAATCGATTATTTGACAACTCCTCCCATGTTTTAAATTTTGCAAGTACTCATTTTCGGGACCAGTTTTTTGTGCTCTTTCGAATAATAGAAGAAAATCGCCCCTGCTAGCGTTGTAAGCTCAAGTTTTGGAGCGATATCGTTCGACGACCTTCTCATCAAAAACCGTTTTTGGCTCGTTTCAAGCTCAAAAATAAATTATTGTTTTTTGTAATGTATGTTTTCGAAAGAGCTTTGAGAGACGCGTCGAATAAAATAAAGCCCGTTTAATTTGCTTAAGAATTGAATTTTTTATGGATGGACGGTTGAAGTTTGAAGAAAATCACACTTATTGTCCCATGGTCAACTTTGAAGGTGTATATCTAAGAAAATACTTTACCAAAAAACTGAAATTTTCAGGATTTCTTAGTTGGATATTAAACTAACGTTTGACACAATTCCAGCCAAATATGAGACATCGACATTTTTCCGTTGTGTCAGCTGGAGGTCCACTTTTAGAAAAAGTTTAAAAACAACAAAAAATATCGCTCTTTTGTGCTTATAATGTTAATGTTTAAATTTGTGGCTCAACCACATTTCCTATTTTGTTTTTGCAATGAAATTGTTATTTCTTATCAATTTTCAAAATTGTTTTTTTCCTGATCCTCTATAGTTTTGTTTGGTGTGAAATTTATGCTAATAATGCACAATTTGGTGTGCTTAAAAGCAGTGAAACATTTTTTAGGATTACCTTTTAGGATTTTCGCTTTTGTGAAGTCTCTGAGAATGAAAATGTCAAAAAAAAAGAGTCTAAATTTGGCATCAGTGTTTAAAACTACACCATAATGGCGCCCCCCCCCCCTATTCGCCGAAAGACAGTTCGCCGAAAGACGATTAGCCGAAAGACAATTCGCCGAAAGACGATTCGCCGAAAGACGATTCGCCGAATGAAAATGGACGATTCGCCGAAAGACAATTCGCTGAAAGACGATTCGCCGAAAGATGATTCGGCGAATATGGTTTCAAAATTTTTAATAATTTTAAAAAGCTTCAAAATAAAGTAAGTCAGTTGTAATTATTTTGTTAAAATAAATATTGTCTGGCAACATTAAATTAAATAGTGCCGGGTCAAGCTACGTACCACAAAACTCAGCTAAGGCTTAGCCTAAGCCTAAGCCTAATGACTTGCCACATGACTTACCTAATCGCCTAAGGCTGAGGCTTAGCCTAAGCCTAAGCCTAAGCCTAACGACTTGCTACGCGACTTGCCTAACAGCCAAAGCCTTACGCTTAGCCTAAGCCCACGCCTAATGACTTGCCACGCGACTTGCCTAATCGCCTAAGGCTGAGGCTTAGCCTAAGCCTCAGCCTAACGACTTGCCACGCGACTTGCCTAATAGCCAAAGCCTTAGGCTTAGCCTATGACTTGCCACGCGACTTGCCTAATCGCCTAAGGCTCAAGCTAAGCCTAAAGCTTAGGCTTAGCCTAAACCTATGGACTTGCCACGAGACTTGCCTAATCGCCTAAGGCTTAGCCTAAGCCTAAGGCTCAAGCTCCGCATAGTACAAGACTATTTATTGACATGAGGACATAAGATACAGTTGACAATTTTCTTCACAAACGGAAAGCCCCGATTTTTCGAGTTGTAAAATGAGATTGAATAAATATTCTTTTCAATAACACATGTTTACAATTTTTATTTTAATGATTACAATTTATTTTCATTTATCCATTCAATTTTTCAAATATTTGGAATATTTAATAAATTAGCTTTGCACTGTTAAAAAATTTCAATATTTAATTTATTGTTGCCAGACAATATTTATTTTAACAAAATAATTACAACTGACTTACTTTATTTTGAAGCTTTTTAAAATTATTAAAAATTTTGAAACCAAATTCGCCGAATCATCTTTCGGCGAATCGTCTTTCGGCGAATTGTCTTTCGGCGAATCGTCCGTTTTCATTCGGCGAATCGTCTTTCGGCGAATCGTCTTTCGGCGAATTGTCTTTTGGCTAATCGTCTTTCGGCGAATCGTCTTTCGGCGAACTGTCTTTCGGCGAATAGAGGGGACACCACCATAATACGTGTTTTAAATTAAAAAAAACCAGTTAATTTAAAAAAATGCTGAATATTATTGAAAAATTAAACAAAATTGGAATTGTATTTTTTAGTAAAATTGAATTATAACCGTAATTGTTAACTTTTTTATACATAGTGTTTGGTACCAAGAGAGAATGGCGAATCAAGAAAAAAAAATTTTTTAAATTGGTCGCGAGCTAAAAATTTTATTGCAAAAAAAATAGGTTGGGCCACCCTGTACAAAACAAAATATCATAAACTGCAAAAAAATCCATAAATATGAACCTTTCTTATTATTGTCACGTCTCATTGAAGATACACGTGAACTAGAACATAAATCGTGAAATTATTCGCAAATTCAATTAATTCGAAAATACACGTTATTCGACTGCAACCCAAAGAAAGTCTGCCTCATACATATGTGTACATATACTGGAATTGTAATTGATCGTCGAACAATAACTTTTCTCATTTAACTATAATAAGTTTATACAACAAAAAATGTACTCGAAAATGATGTTTTGTATATGTGGTTCAAAAAAAAATCCGGTCCATATCTCAGCTGAAAACGCAGCTAAAAACCTGAAATTTTTACTGTAGATGCGCCTTACAATTCTCTTTCATTCTTTTTTGAATTTTGCGATTTCATCAAAAACTAATGTTTTTATAAATGGAAAACATCGAAAAACATGCTTCAATAGGCAAAAAATAGGAACGCACCAAAAACGCATACAGTCGCGTCGCAAAGGGAAATCTCATTTAACGACAAAACATTAATGACGTAGGGCGTGTCTGTTACAGTAAAAACAGATGTAAACAAACAAACAAAGTTCGAAACATCAAAAACATCAAAGTTAAGCATAAAAAGTTGCAGCGCAAACGAGAGAAAAAGAGAAATCAGTAAAAAAAAAGAAATGATATTTCCCTTTGCGACTGTATGCGTGTTTGGTGCGTTCCTTCACAAAATGAGCGTCTACGCGCAACTTTGACGTTTAGCTGCATCGCCCAAACAAAACCGACTAAGAAATTCGCCGAGTGAAAAATTTGCGCAGCGTTTGTGATTATGTTTCTGAAGTTTGGCATTTTTTGGACCAAAACTAACTGAGATATATACAATCTCCCAGGCGGTCTATTTGAAGCAAGTTTTTCGATGTTTTTAATTTATAAAAACATTAGTTTTTGATGAAATTGCAAAATTCAAAAAAAGAGTGAAAGAGAATTACAAGGCGCATAAAAAATTTCAGAATTTTAGCTGTGTTTTCAGCTGAGATATGGGCGGGATTTTTTTTGAACCACCCTGTATTTAAAATATTAATTTATACAAAAACTGTGAACCAAAGAATTGCTAATCTAAAGTTGTTATTATCTAGCAAAGGCTTCAAATTTTTATTTATTTAAAAAAATTATATATAGCTTATTGAAGTGTTTGCTCTAAAAATATCTTAAATTTTTTATGGAACTTATAAAAAAATTTCAGCTAAAAACTAGGCTGATATTTACTGAAATTGCTTCGGAAACATTTTTGGCACAATTTTTAAACTGTGTTAATGCAACTAAAAAATTAAAAATTTTTCAGAAACATATGTATGTATAACTCATGTTTTGCAATACAAATTAGATAAACCAAATTACGATATTTTTCTACTCTTTTCAAATTTAAAAGCACACACATTTTATAACATTTTTGTTATAACATTTTTGTGCATGCGAATTTAATCGTTAAAAAAAACCGCTGCCGCTTTAGAAAAAAACTAAATCGAAGTTTTAATCAAAGGTCGTACGACTAAAAATGCTGTTGACAAATTTGATTTTTTGTTAGAAATTTAACTTTGTAATTAATGTATTTAAAAAGAATATTCAGAATAAAATAAATATAAACATTCCTTTTAAAAAAGTATGTTAAAAATTAAACAAAAATTAAATTTTGAAATTACCTTATTTGAATGTTTTTACTTGTTGATTCAAAGGAGTTTTTCGTGCGGTTTAAATTACTTGATAAATTACTTAAGTTGCCTTGATACTTTTTTGAGCCACAGCGAGAATGTAAATTTGAATAAAGTAAAATTGAAATAACCGTGTTTACGAGCTTGGCCTAAAAACTTTTTACTTTAATTAGGTTCAAAAAAAGTATTAGGTTGTTTAAATATAAATGCAGGTTTTTAAATCTTAACTTTAAACGAACGTAACTCAGCTCAGAATAAACTTTTTAATCGAAATAAAAGCAATTGGAATTAATACAATTTTGCCAGCAAAAAGCATGTTTATTGATGCCAGTAGCGTAGAAGTCCGGACTTATGGGGTCGATGAAAGCCTTAAGGTCGTTTTCGTTCCTTCTTTTGTCCCTTCTTCAGCGCAACAAAAATGATTCGTTTCTCGACATTGGAGAAGACACTAAGTTGCGGCTTTTTTCATACGCAATTTATACGCAACTTAGCTCCTCCTACTTATATTTCTTTACCGTACATGCTCATCACATACCCCCATTAGGAAAATGATGGACCCTTATCATTCATAAAAATTTTAATTTGGAAAACATGAAATTTTAGAAGTTACAGTATTTGACAAAGAAATTTGATACACATTTAAAAAATTATCTATTTTCTAGCTATTTTCGCAAAAAAGTAAAAAAGCTTCATGCTGTTATTACACAGGTTCTTGGCATTTTACAAAATACAATGTATGTAGTGCGTCATTAATTTCTACTTTTTTGAATTTTTAGGCCAAATGCACGCTCTTTTTTTTCGAAAGAAGTACTCTCCAAAAATAAAAGTAATAAAATATACGGTGTTGCAACATTTCGGGACGGATAAAGCAAAATAGGACATAAATGGACGACAAATGGGGATGGACAAAAGAGGATGGGTAAAATGGGACGACAAAACGGGACGAAGGAATTTCAGTTTTTTTCATTTATGACTGTTCATAACAAACATAGTGTAGTGTATATTGCATGGAATTATTTGATAGTGCTCTCTGGTGAATTTTTTAGAGTTATACCACTTTTGAAAAACGCAGAACGGGTCGCTGCTGTTAAAATTTGCGACTACGAATTAGATACGTCCATGTCTTTCGAAACATTTTCCAGACTAAAAAAATATGTTGTGAATGATAGCTATGATACCAGTTTAATTTTCGGTTCAGGAAAAAACAAGTAACTCATGATTTTTCTATTTATATCTTCAGACAGTTCAATATATAATAGAATGACCAATTATGATAATTGGGAGCCTGTAATATTTATCAACCAAGTTTCTAATAATGAGGTCGAAGTTGATAACGAAGATGTGTTAACAACTACATCAACAACTCCGATGACTTACACATAGTTGTCCACTTCCTCATAAACTTTTCAATAATATTTTTGAATAAATCCAGTATATGGTAATTAATTACAAAAAATATTGAACTCAAATATAGAAAAGTTTGTTATGAACAATCAGAAATGACTGAAAATCCTTCCTTCGTTCCGTTTTGTTCATCCCCCATTTGTCGTCCCCTTTTTATCCCGTTTTATCCAGTCCCGTTTTGTCACATTGCCCAATATACCGAGTGCTTTATAAAATGTGGCCTCTAAATAAATCATTATGATGATGATGATGATGATAAATGTCATCATCATCATCATCATTATGAATGTCGCTTTGATTAGTTAATTTTGGTACCCTGATCCGCGTAATTTGCTGCTCAATATTGTAATCTCAATAACGCCTCTTGCAATGTGATTTTCAATCTTTACCAAACGTTAGCACATCAAATCCGCCAAAAAGTTTACAGTATGCTAGACAAGTACTCTAGTCGTACTAATCGCATGTGAATTTGTAAATAAATCGGTAACATCGACTTTTTTCGTTGTCAAAAAGTTTGTGTGGTGAAAATAATTTTAGAAAAAATATGTTTTAAAACATCAAATCATTAAATGAAAGCGCTGAAAATTCTTAATAATCAAAGAATTATATTCGTAAATATTTTTATTCAAAGATTCGCAACCAAATCTTTCAGTTTTTTTTTGAATTTTAATACTTATAAATCAGGGTAGAAGTAATAAGATGAAAGGTGTTTATCAATTTTTAAATGTTAATTTTAAACTTCCCAGATATTATTTTAATAGTTTTTTTAAACTGGCAAAATACACACATACGGCAAAATTCATAACCATTCTATGCTCAAAAAATTTAATGCATTTGAGATAAATACATGTAATACAATACATTACAATATATACATTATAATAAAGTTAATATAATACATTATATGTATTATAAAAAAATTAAATTATGAATGAATGACAACAAATAAATGACAATTATACGAATTATAAATACAAAACTTCAGTGTTGTACTTCGCTCCGGAGCCGATTTTTAAAAATGTTTGACGAAACCAACAAAAATTTGGTAAAACATGTGTATATTTTTACGTATTTTCATAATGTCAATTATGGAATTACTTTTCAAATATTAAAAAATGTAAAACCTCGTAATTTCTCGTTATTCACCCCAAAAAAAATTTCACAAAAATTTTTTAATGTTGTAATATGTATGCTGAGAAATATAAAAAATATGAAGAAAAAATCCTCATTAGTTTTGAATTGGGTATGAAATATTTCTTCGGCGATACTCTGCGGCACACATTCCACAAACAGCACGACAGTAAGGAAATTTTTCGTATCGGCTTGTACGCTTGCAAAATCCAGCCGCACGTAATTGCGAACATCTATAAACAGTTGATCGGTTGGTAAATATGTATAAGTATGTTCTAGTGTATTTAATTTTATTTTTTTTAGATTTTATAATAATGTTTTATTACTTTTGAAAATGCCCAATAAAGGTCCATTTTTGCTACTCACAAATTTTTTTTATATAACAACAAAATAAGTACATAATGTGTGCACCAAAAAATTGCGAGTCTAAGCCAAACTTCGAGTCAAACTCTAACTCTAAACCAAACTTCGAGTCCCAGTTTCAACACTTGCTACAACACTTGTATACCCACCCCAATAAAAATGTCAAAAACTGCAAAAACAACAAATTTAGTAAAAATCATTATTAAATTTGAATTTCTCGTACAAGAAAACCAAAAAAATTCATAAAAAATTTATAACGCAAAAGAACTAAAATAACCTTTGTAAAATTTTTGCGTCGCATTTTAATTTTGATGGAACACATCGGAAGCAAGTTTTTCTACAATTCTGCTTATACAGGTTGGAATTTTCCTAAAATTTACTATTTTAGTACATATTAGTTTTTTTGACGTCTTCGTATGCTTACATTATTTTCACATTGCCATATTTGTAGTGGATTACTGGGGCAGTTGTTGATTGTATCTGTACATTCTGTAAATGATCATGAAAATTGACAAAAAAACACACTAAAATTCATACTCCTGTAACTAATCAGTTTCAGCATAATAATAATTGCGCGAATGATACACTTTTTGCACGTGTTGGCACATTTAAGCGATAGAAGTTGGTATTCTAGAATTAGAGAAAAAATAATTTCGAACAAATAAGAATATTTTTAAATAAGTTACATACGTTTTTTTCCGCATCGGTTGTTTGGTCTGCCACGTTTTGATTTTCGATTTTTTCTTTGCAGCAATTTTTGCTTATTAAAGAACTTGGAGCATAGCTTCGTATTTATAATATCCCTGCACTTAAATATCACTTTACGTGAACGTCCTAAACTTTAAAATTGTAATGTAACAAAAAAGTTGCATTTTATTGTTTTTTGTTACGTTTATTTGCGCCTTTTGCAGTTTCCAATCTCCGACTGATGCTACTATCATTTGTTTCAGGATTTCGACGAATAATGCGAGCCAATGATTGCATTACTTTTGGAGCCAATTTTTGTTGCTCATCTAGAATTTATTTTTTAGATAATCGACAATATTTCATAATTGCACTAAAGCTGTGAGAGACAGAGAGAGACAGAGAAAAAAGCGAATCTGAGAGACTCTAAGAGACAATCGTTAATTGCATAGAAGCAGTGTTTTCCCATTTCGATTCAAATGAAATTCATTTGAACTTTTCAAATTCAAGTCACCAGTTCAAGTTAATTTGAAAAAATGTCAAATTCAAGACGCCAGTTCAAATCAATCTGAAATAAGTTCAAATTCAAATTTCCAATTCAAATCAATTTGAAATAAATTCAAATTCAAATTCAAATCGCCAGTTCATTTGAAAAAAGTTCAAGTTCAAAATGCCAATTCAACTTGAATTTTCCATTTTAAAATCTTCGTATTCGTTGATTAGGAAACTTTATCCGCTTCGCATCTCTTTTAAATTAACTAGAAATAAAAAATTTACCAAAAATAATTAAATTGGAAGCTGATGTTTCAAATTAATTTTGAAAAATTCAAGTTAAACTGGCATTTTAAATTTGAACTTTTTTCAAATTAACTTGAACTGGCGATTGAATTTGAATTTATTTCAAATTGATTTGAACTGGCGTCTTGAATGTGACATTTTTTCAAATTAATTTGAACTGGTGACTTGAACTTTTTTCAAGTTCATTTTGTTTGTTCAATTACATTTTTTGAAAAAAGGGAAAACACTGCATAGATGTGAATATATTAAATATGAATATGTCAAACAAATTTCTTTGTCAGACTTATGTTAGTCTAAACCAAACTAACATTGTTTTTGATCGAATATAAACTATTTACAAACCATATCTTTTTACAAACAATTTGCAAACTATAGCTTTTCAAAACCATAAAATTACAATCTATAGGAAACTCAACGTAAATACAAAGATTGCGCGTGACAGAACCGTTTTAGCGCTAAAACAATTCAAATTGTTTAAGCGCAAGCTTCAAGAGTGTGACGGTTGAGTGGCGCGGCTTGAATAGAAGCGACGGTACCGTAGATGCAAAGGGAGTAAAGATGGTGGCGTGGGAAAGAAAAAAATGTGTTAAAAAACGTGAATTGCATTTTTTCTAAATGGTTTATAGCTCAAAAATCCATTGAACGCGCCTAAAGCACAAGCTGGTGGTGGTTTATTGGTGATAAACCGGCGGTGGTTTTTCGCTACTCTAGGTAATATTTATGCTTCTGGCTGTATTTTAGGTGGCGCTGGTTTTCCAGAAGTCTGAATTTTTAGCTCAAATGCGTGTTTTATTTTTTATTTTCAAAAAAACATTATTTTTGTAATTAATTTATATTTAGATTGAATAGATGTTAAGCTATTTTTCAGGGTTGCTTCGTGTTGTCGTTTATTTTAATTTTTGACAATGCAATGGATTTTCTGCAAAAAAGTGTAGTCTTGAGCTAGTAATATGAAAGATAAGTATTTCCTAATTGTTTCAAAAATAAACATTTTTCCGCATATTCATATTTTCCTTCCGCTAACTTTTTTAAATACCAAAAATATTTCAAATTGAACTTTTTAAAGCTCATAATTTTTTAGTAATTCTTTTTTAGAATTAAGTTTAATTACAAATACATAATCTGTGTTTGCAATACTAATTTTATTTCGTAATTTGCTTACAAAATGTCGAAATCTCGTCACAAAGAACATTTTGCTGTGATGGAGTGAGAGCTTTTTCCGAGACGATGCTGGAAGTGTTGATTTCAATAGCGTTTTTATTATATGGAGTTATCTGTGAATTTCCATATTGTAATTGATCCGTTTTTTCGTTAAACTTTACTAATGATTGATAACTATTATTTTCATATGGTAATTTCTTCTTTTCCGTTTCGTTAAACTTTATTAATGACTGACAGTTATTTCCCGGCCTTTGATTCAGCTTCAATGGAGCAGTTGATGTATGCTTTACCAACAACTGCATTTTGTTATCGTTCGAGTTTTGTGCAGTGTTCGGACCGACGTACTTCACTAAAGCGTTGGACGGAATAATAACATGTGCACAACTGGAAGGATTAAAAATATTTTCCGAAAAAAAATCATCTGGATATACCAACTGCCACTTTATTAATGTGCCCCAATGGGTTCTCTTTGTTGTTTCTTCTTTTTTCGATACTTTTGGACCTAAAAATGTATTGTCATATTTTAATCGCTGAAGATATATTATTATTTTTTGGTGGAAAGGCATTTCATCCCAAGGTATTTCATCCCTGTCACTTCATCCCAAATGCATCCCAAATGATCTCGATGCATTTTATCCCAATGCATTTTATCCCAGTCACTTCATCACAAGGCATTTCATCCCGTATGCATTTAATCCCAATGCATTTTATCCCAACTTTTCAGACCTTTGAAGTTCGATAAAGCACAAGGGGACCAAGGTATAATGTTCGAAAAAAAATTAATTTTTTTGTTCAAAATTGTTTAAACAAACTTAGGCTTAGTCTAAGACGCGTCTAACCTTAGATATTTTTAATTGAGAAATTACAAATTTTAATTTGTAGAGATTGAAATTAAAAAAAGGCTAAATTTATGGGATATATTGGGATGAAATGCATTGGGATAAAATGCATTTGGGATGAAATGCCTGGGATGAAATGCATTGGGATGAAATGCATTGGGATGAAATGGTTTTAACCCTTATTTTTATTATAGTTTTGGGAATTTAGACATTTGGCGCAATATTCGATGAAAGAGTTGGAGAAATTTGTGATTCTTTTTTTATTTTACCAACTTAACAATTTTTTTAAAAATAACATGTTAAGATCTCACTTTCCATATTTGAAGTCGGTGTTGTCTTTTTTGGTAAAGGTATTGACGATTTTACAAAGTTTAGTCCTAAATCAGCAGGTGCCGATGTAGGAGAACTTGTGTTAAATTTGTTGTTGGTGTCGCGTGGCAGCGAAAACGACTTTGATCTTTTCATTAATAAACCTTTCTTCCCCACGTTCGAATGCGATGATGGCCTTTTTTGTAAAGGTATTGACGATTTTTTTAAGTTTGGCTTTAAATCAGCAGGTGTAGATTTAGGAGAACCGGCGATAAATTTATTTTTGGTGTCACGGTGCAGCGGCAATGACGTTGACCTTTTCATGGAGGAATTTCCCTTTTGTACATTTTGAAAAAGGAGTGGCGTGACTTGTTGGACATTCGGAGATCTTCGAACTCGTACTCTCAAAAGTCGTTTTTTTCTCAACGCGTTACATTCAATTAATATTGTAACGTAAAGTATAACTATTATGAATGCAGCAGTTTTCATCATCAGAGATTTATCTATGTACATGAATAATATTATTTATATAAATCGCAAGATTTGGAATTTACATTTATTGATATGCACAGGTATAAAATATGTATTTAAGTATCAAAAATATAATATAACCAAAACGCTTGATAAAATAAAACAAATTTTAAGCTACAAGTTATTTAAATAAATATGGATCTTTAACGGTTAGAAGAAGCAAATGTTTGTTTTAAATCGTATAAATTTTGAAAAATCAATATACAGTAAAATTTCAACCGTGTAATAACCATAAACTGTTTTATGTTTAAAAAATTTTATTGTATACATAAATGGTAAACAATTTTGGTAAACAATTTTGAAAGCTGTAGTTTTAACCGATCTGAATAACTAAAAAAAGTTATAGCGGGTAGTATTGTGTTGGTTAAGTAATAGTAATACCGTATCTTACAACATCATTTATTGTACAGTATATAAAGCTACAGTATACACCAGGGATGAGTCGAAAATGAATTTCAGATTTCAAAAATCGAAAGGACCTTTCAAAATCAAAAATCAAAAAACGAAAATCGAAAGACCCTCGGGAAATCGAAAAACCCTCCAAATTTTCCACCTTTTTTTAGTAACAGACAGACACAAATTGTTCATTTTAAATGTTTAAAATTCATAATATGATTTCTAAATAAAATCAAAAAATATGTTCCGGGCTTGAGGCCATAGGAAAAGGGCAGCCTTTATTAAGAGTAGCCTTTATTAAGAGCAGCCTTTATTAATTTTCTTCCAAGCAAATTTGGGTTCAAAGTCCACTAGGGGTTTTGGTCACCATCTCCGATTTTTTTCATTTTATACACAAATGTTAGGCTAGGTGAGGGAAGCCGAATGCCGCACTCCCGTTCTCGAACCGACTTCTGGTTCGGGTATACGGTAGGATCAAAGTTACGATATTTTCATTTTTGGTCAAATTACTATTCTGCGTCATCCATTTTCTGCGTCAATGTCAGGGTATGCTTGTTGAGTTGTTTAGGTTTGTTGAGCTCCTAGTCGATTTTTAAATATTTTCTACTAAAATATACACCAAGTTGTACTAACATATCCACTAATCGCTGAGAACATATTTAAGACTAAACTTTTTTTGTGCCTAAACTTTTTTTGTGTTTCTAAACTGCTTATTATTTTTTGTCGAAAACATCGTGATGAAAACATCGTTCAGAAAATGTTTGGTGTTGTCGCTTTTTCTTCATATCAAAACCCACTAAAACATAGAAATCGCTAAACCCATCACTATCTTCTAATATTGCTTGTCTTGCCGCTAAAGTAAATGATGATTCTTCTATATTTAATTGCGTATGATTTTACTGCCAAATCACCCAATGTTTCATGCTGCACAATCTCTTAATGCCCTCCTTGCAAAACGTGCTTCTGTAAATTAGCCTATTGCATAAACGTTGCAGCACACGTTTCTTGAGGGCAAGCAAATAAAATTTAAAAATTGTAATTGGACATTTTATTTTGGATATAAGATTTCATTTCCCATTTTTTCCAGAAAATCATATACAATTTCATATAATTCGTTGCGAGATTTAAGATTTTTGAAAGGAATTCAAAATGACTTTTGACTAAAATGCGTTAAGTAAAATGTCATTTTCGAAAAAAAATTCGAAAAAATGACCCATTTTTCGAAAATCGAAAAGCCCTCGTGATTTCGAAAATCGAAAATCAAAAGGAAAAAACACCGAAAATCAAAATTCGAAAATCGAAAATTTTTTCACCCCTGCTATACCCCTACGACGATGCTCACTAGCTGAGAAGTATAAGAAAGCGAAGTAAAAAAGTTATTTTTTTTCTCTATTTTTGTCGCCCATTATTTTTGTTTTTTGTTGCCCGTTATTATTCGCCGAATTTACTGGGATTTTACGCACTTGGCTTTTTTAACATTTCAGAATTAACTCATCATCATTTTTGGCAACCTCAGAAGCCCCATAAAAGTGTGTGAAGTTTTCCTTTTTAACATAATTTTGAACAAGATTTGCAATATCTTATTATTTACCACAAAACATAACTGAAATTTTATTATATACTTATTTGCATTTATTAATGTGTTTTTTAATTCAAACTTATTTAATTTTTGTACCAAAAAAGTCAATGTCTCAGATCCGCAAAAAAAACTTATCAGACTTCAGATTAAGAGTAGAAACAGTGCTTTACGAACTACTGTGCTCTACAAATCTGAGTATTTGGTTTACTGAAACTGGAGATATGGTCCTTTTAAGTTGCCGAAGTTGAAAAAATCCTATTTTTCTTCAAATTGAAATAACTTTTTTGGTTAAAAACCGATTATTAGAAAATGTTTTATTGGATAAGTTTTACGTTACCTAGGGTAGCACAATTTTTACTTTAAGTCAAAAAATATCTTTTTTTGTCAGACAAAAAATTGAGATTTTCGTATTTTTTAATTTTAACGTCAAAATTGAAAATAATCGTTAATATAAAAAATGTGCGATTTTCTGTGTTCTTTCGGATACCAAATTACTAAATTTGGCCTTTTTCAAATTTTTAAAAAATTTTACAATATTTACGTACAATATTTACGCATAAACAAAAAAGCGAAACTGTGTCTAGCTGGTTTGTCCCACTGGTATAAGTGGATTCAAATTTAGATTAATCGTGTAATCTTACCTGTTCGAGTGCCTGAAGGGTCAATTTCTCATTATTGTATCTCTATACCAAAATATAAAAATTTTCAATTTTTGTTTTTCGATTTACTTTTTTTACAAGAAATTTCAAATTTACTTTTATTACATTTTCATATATGTATAATATAATACATATGTATAGCTCCCATGCACAGTAGCCATGAAGTGAATGTACTCAATTTTTTGATTTTAATTGAAATGTGTTTTTATGTTTTAGGTAAAGTTTCAGGCATTTTCATAAAAGTATCTCGGAGATTCTTTTTTGGTAAGAAGGAGAGAAAGTCAGGCCAAAACTGTTTCGAAGCAAATCGTCAAATCTTTCAAGTGATCGAGTTTTGAAGACAGAAAAAATGCGTTTTTTGCATTATTTTTATGTAAAATGTTATGCAAACACATGAAACTAATTACTTTTGGAAAATTTGGATCTCACATAAATTTTTTTATAATCTCACATGAAAATAAAATTTCACATGGATCCACGAAAGAAATAGAAATCTTTGTATTTAACCCAACTTAATTCAACCCAAACTTAATTGGGTTGAATGTCAGAAATATTTATTATTTAATATTTTCTTTGTTGCTGTTCATTATCATTTTTTGTAATATCATTGAATTTATGCTTTTTAAGTCTGATCTTTTAAAATCTGAGCGATTTCTATTTTATAATTTAAATTTTTTTTTTGTGTTTGTTAATATTTTGTTATTCTACCAACTAAAAATTGAAAAATAAAAAGTATTTAACGAATTTTTACAAAATAAATTTACTCGGAACATTATCACTTTCAATTAAAAACTACGATTTATTTAAAGTACATTTGGCTGGACTGAGCTATGAACGCTTTACTCAAGGGATGGCAACCGCGGTATGTCTGCAGAAAGAAAATAAGTTATTAACTGTCTACATAAATTTATCGACTTTATTTTATAATTTTTAATGATTTGTCGATTAAAAGGGCGAGTTACCTTCATAGCAAAGTTATGTAAAAATAATATTTTTTTAAAATATATATATAAGTAACCTAAAAAACACGTCGTTTCGTTCATGTGATTTTTTGTTTAATTGCGTTTCGTTTTAATATACACTGCGGGAAAAAAAGATAGCCTCACCTGATTTTTTCACTTTTTTCAAAAGTGAATGAACTTTATTGAACTGTATATATATATATATATATATACTGGTGAAAATGCTTTTAAAAACACCCTTGTTTTTGAGGATTTTTCGAACATGCTTTATCCGATCAAATCCATATTTTTGTGGTGATGAATACACCATAAAAAGTTTGAGGATACGTTTATTTTTACGGTTACAGTAGGCAAAAATCGTATTTTACCCCGGAAATGCTTTTATAAACACCCTTTATAAACGGCTCATTTACTGAAATTCTTTTCAATAAACGATTTTATTTTAGTTGCATTTGTTGCATATAAAACCAATTTTTAATGATATTTCAATCCGAAATTTACTGTAGGACCTATTTCCAAAAAGCCAATTTTGCACTGAAAATGACCTTGGCGGCATTTAAGCCGTTCTAGCGTGCTCAATTTTGGATTTTCGAAAATGGAAATGGCTCCATCGGATAGCCCTTGAAATTCTGCATCTAATGCCACTAATTTAAAATTATTTCGTCTAGCGACGGAGGCGCACCATTGGCTCAAACTTTGCATATCACCAAAATGTCGATGAAGCATTTTTGACATGTAATAATTTGTGAGTATGACACGTTTGTGTTTCACTTTCAATTTTAATTGATTTACAGTATCTTATGCAGAATTTTAAGGGCTATCCAATGGAGTTATTTCCATTTTCGAAAATTCAAAATTGAGCACGCTAGAACGGCTTAATACCGCCAAGGTCATTCTCAGTGCAAAATGGGTCTTACAGTAAATTTCGGATTGAAATATCATTTAAAATTGGTTTTATATGCAAATGCAACTAAAATTTTCAATAATCGTTTATTGAAAAGAATTTCAGAAAATCAGCCGTTTATAAAGGGTGTTTTTAAAAACATTTCCGGGGTAAAATACGATTTTTGCCTACTGTAACCGTAAAAATGAACATATCCTCAAACTTATATTTTTTGCCTCTATTTGGGCCTTCAATTCGTCGTCGTCAATGACGTTACTCGGTCGACCACGCTCTTGATCGTCAAGGTTCAGATCGCCTGAGGCGGAATTTTTTAAACCATCTTTGTGCGGTGCGTTCATCAGGTGAAAGGTCTCCAAAAGCGGTGACGATATTTCTTGTTGCTTCAGCTACGTTATGCCCGAGTTTGAACTCATACAATAAAATTGCACGAAAATCACGATTATTCATCCTTAAAAACAGTGAATTTTATGACATTCTAAACATTATCAAAAATATAAACAGATAATTCGAAATCAGCAAAACTTAAGCTTTCGAATGATATATAACACTTGATACATATTAACTTTTATTCAAGTAAAAACAACGTTTAAAGTAAAATAACGAAAATCCGACATTTCATATTGAACAACCTAATATATTCATCACCACAAAAAATTGGATTTGATCAGATAAAGCATGTTCAAAAAATAGGGGTGTTTTGGATGTTTTTAAAAGCATTTCCACCAGTATACCAGTATATATATATATATATATATATATATATATATATTTTTGTCCCTTATACACATCTCCGAGCCAAGGAACCGTNTATATATATCGTAAGATGCATTTGCAAAACGACCTGGTTGGTGGTCGATACCTTTTTTTTTTGCAAAAAAAAAAGGTGATTTCTCGCTGGTTGGTGGTCGATTGGTGAAAAATAAAGGCTTCGGATGGGTAACAGCTGCTTTATTTATTGTCGGCGAGGTGGCCGGTAGTGGAATTGTTGCTCTTCCAGCTGCTATTAATCGAGCTAGTGAGTAATTTGGCTTAGTTATGAGTTGTTTGGTAGAGTTGAAATTACGAGGTTTTCTGCCTCGTAGTTAAGAGTTCTGCAAATTGTGTTGTGTAATTAATTTATTTGTGATATTTGGTAATGATTTGTAAAAAATTTACCTGAAAATAAAATTCGTTTTTTTATAATATTTTAGCTCTTTATTTGGGACTATTCATGATACTGCTGGTTGCATCGTTAGCTACATCATCTGGTTGGTTAAAAACAATTCATTGATGAAGTTGAATTGAAGTTTAAAATTCTCATTGACCAGAATTATTTATTGATTTCATAACTTTATCTCAATAACAAATTTATGAAATTAACTAAAAATTGTCAACTATTACACAAAAAAATTTAGCCATTCTCTTGGGCAAAGCTTGGTTGATCCTATTAAGATTATATCCGATATATCGAACACATTGTCGTAAACCATACGCTGAGATGGGTTATAGAGCCTGCGGACTAAAAGCAAAGTATGTTAAAAAAATTTAAAAATTGGTGGTGAAAAAGTTAAGAATAAAATAAATTTTTAAGAAAAAGCCTTCAAGTTTGTTTTAATAAAAAAACTAAAATTTGGAACATACAGGGTGCGGTAATTGTTCTTCTTGTTTATTTTCATGTTTTTGTTTTGTTCGTTGTTCTTTGAGATTTTTTAGTGCTATACAGGATACAAAATATTAATTTTTAACAACAAATTAACTTTTTTACACCAAATTAACAAATTAACTGTTGGAATTTATTTACTTTGGAATTTATTTACAAATTTTTTTTCTTTGGAATTTATTTACAAAATTGATTATGTGTTATTCGGAACAAAAAGCACAAGGTGCAGAGCGAAATTGATGTGTTGTTCTTTGAAAAAAAGAGTTCGACCTTCTCGCAAATGCGCCACAAAAAAAAATTGCTAAAGAATATGCTTTAAAAAAAAATATATACATATAATAGAATTTTTGTATCAATTTGCCTCAACATTACACAATTTGGAGCGTCGACTTGCTTTTTGCTGTTAATTTCCAAAAACGTATCTAACTTCTTGATGTGGATAAAAGGCCCTCAAATTTCGTATTGTTGGGTCATTCTTATCGTGGCCGTTGTTATTTCTCCGCTACTTATGTGCAAATCGCCAAACGACTTTTGGTGCGTTTTTTGGATAAAAATTCAAATATTTTGAAAAATATTCGAAGATTTTGTCATGCATTTTTAACAGCAAAGTATTATGACGGATAGTAACTTGTAGGCAAGGTATAGTAATGGGAATGATAGCGACTGCAATTGCCGTCGCCTTGATTTCAATTGGCTCCTATTGGGATGCACAGTGCGCCAATTTAGCTGTTCGACCAAACTTTGGAATTCAAAACTTTTTCCTTGCTCTTGGCACAATTTTGTTTACGTTTGGTGGTCATTCAGCGTTTCCAACAATTCAGCATGATATGCGAAGGCCCGGAGATTTCACAAAGTCTTCAATATTGGCATTCGATAGTATGTATAATATAAAATATAACAATTCCTTACTTTATTTCTCAGAGCCATCTAATTTTTTGATTGTATATGAATGTTGAATTTAGTTATTACGGCTTTAAACTTGGTAGTTGTTTTATGGGGTGTCTTAACATATGGCGATTCTCTGCACGGTAGTATTATTGAATCCATCCAGAGCGAATGGGTGCAACAGTCTGTCAATTTGCTGATAGGACTGCATTGTCTGATGACACTAACATTGTTAATTAATCCGCTCTATCAAGAAATGGAGGAGTTGTTCAAAATACCTCAAGGTGTTTTTATTTGTTTAAATAAAATTTTCTCACTTTCTCTCTCTCTCTGTATCTCTATCCATATCTTTATCCATATTTCTATCAATATCTCTATCTCTATCTTCATTTGTTTCTCTTTCTCTCTATTATTTCTGTTTTTATATTTCTCTCTCTCTGTCTCTCTCTGTCTCTCTCTCGTTCTCTCTTTCTATTTCTCTCTCTCTCATTCTCGCAAACTGAATTTTTTTTTAAAAATTAGACAATAAGAAATTCAAACCAAATTCTGTCCCTTTTCAATTCTGATGTTAAGTTTGATATTAAGTTTGATGGACCTTTTCAACCTAAATTTCTGATTTTAAAACAGAATGTTATTTTAATTCGCAATTAAATATTTGTTTGGCTTTTCACCAAATACCAAAAAGATTTTTTGATCTGCAATTTCATAAAGATTATTCTGGCGCTAAATATCTTATAATTTTTTATTGAGCAGAATTCGGCATAAAACGCGTCATTCTTCGTGTAATCATATTAGCTGGATTGGTATTTGTGGCCGTGTCCATTCCAAGTTTTGATAAAATTCTCGGTTTCGTTGGGGCATGTCTTCTCACAAGCACATCGTTGGTTCTTCCACCAATTTTTTACCTATATCTTTCGGCACATGAAAAGCAAATTACGAGTAGCAAAGCAGTTGCATCCAGCGAATTTCTTACCAAAAATGACAACCAAATAACCTTT
Source organism: Deladenus siricidicola (assembly GCA_009724625.1). Taxonomy (NCBI): domain Eukaryota; kingdom Metazoa; phylum Nematoda; class Chromadorea; order Rhabditida; family Sphaerulariidae; genus Deladenus; species Deladenus siricidicola. The sequence goes on along the minus strand of SAUE01000434.1, from coordinate 80,771 downwards.
TCACAGTATGTTTTTTCATGAATTTATCAATGTTACACTTACATTTACCTTGGTTATATTTTAGTATGTTAGAAACTACCGATCGCAAAATTTTAGCATTATGTCTATCAATCACAGGTAAGTTTTATTTATGGTCTTACTTATACATTTATATAAAAAATAATTCACACAAAATTTTTTTTGCAAATTTTTTAAAATTTAAATGATTATTATTGAAATCTACTCTTACACAGCTATTTTTGTTGTTAATTATTTTTTGAAATCAATGCCTATTATTTAGTATTGGGAATATTTCTTGGCGGCGTAGCAACTGTTATTTCGGCAAAAGATATAATCAACATGGATAAAAATAGTACGATTCCATGCTATTGGAATCTTTTTGACAAAAGTGTCAACGCTAAAGCGCATGACCCGAAAAACACCGTAACTCGTTGCTGTGGCGTTGGGCAGAACATTTCGACAAGTTGGACATTTTTAAATAACGGTTCAGCAATTTGTGCAGAATTTGAAAACTTTTATGATATTTCAATCTTTTAGATATGTATAAGCATTATATAATATTAGGCCTTGTAAATTGTACGTAGACATGTATGTTATTTTTTAACAAAAATCTATAAAAATGTATTTTTCTTAATATGTATAAAACAAATATTAAATGTATTTTTTACACAAAAATTAAATACAGCTAAAGAATATTTGCAAAAAATAAGTTTCTAGAAAATGACACAACAATATATTCTATAATAGTTGTATTTACATACATATTACCTAAATATATTAATAACCTAAAATCGAAATTCGAAAATTTTGTCACCCCTGGTGCGTACCAGGGGTGGTGCGGTGATGATGTGTTTTGACAAACTCGCCCATCTTCTGAAGGGTAATCGAAACGATGTGTGCGACGCATTGTCGGCTTAGGCAGACAGACTGCTGAGCGTGTTAAACGACCCATTTATAATATTATCGTAGTCGATGTCTACGCAGCCTTGCCTCAACATTCAACAAATTCGGGGCCTCAACATTCAACTAATTCAGGGTAAATAGTTTATTTCACCAAAGACAAGAGATGTTTACATACTTTGGTGTCTGTTTGGCTTCGGTTAAGCTGTTTTTTTTTCTGTTTGGCCACGCAAACGGCGTATGTTATTGTAAAAGATCTTGCTTGCATTTTTTACCAAATAAAAAAATTTCTTTAGATGTTTCTGAAAAAAAACAACAGATTTATCAATTTATCAGCAGTGCTGGTATTAGGTTGAAAGTAGTGGTTTTAGTGAGTCTCAAAATACGTGACAAAAAATTATTGTTAATAGATATTATTGTCAACAGATATTATCCATTTTGTTACATGAAAGATGTGCTATTTATCACTTTAAAGAATAAAATTTAAATTTAAAAATCTAAAATGTTAGTGAAAATAACAAATGACAAATGCATTCAATCCACAATGGAAGGCATTTTATTTTTATTCTTTCAGTTTGAGTGGCGCGTCGGTGAGCCGCGAGGAACAAACGCTCTACACATTTTTCCACNATATATATATATATATATATATATATATATATATATATATATATATATATATAAATATAAATTACTTAAATCCGTTTAAAAAAATTAAATCCGTTTCGGATCAGATAAGATTTTTACCTATGTTTATCTTGGTGTGCCTATCTTAACACAAAGATAACAAGCTTAACAGAATATAAATTTCATCTTCTGTGAACTTTTAAAATTCGCAAAAACCAAAAAATTGTGTTGACAACACATTACAATTTTTAATGTGCACTTCTTATAGTGATGAAAAATGAAACGTGATTTTCAACATACGAATAGAAATGTAAGCGATTTCCATAGCAAACAATGCAAAACAAAGTTTTTGGACACTGACACCACAAAAATTTTAGTTTTACGTAAGTTATGAAAACGTATCAATATAATTTCTATTTGATGTTCCATAATAATACATAACATATTAGTAATTCTAATCAATTACATTATGTAATTTTTAATTTAAAAATAAAAATAAAATATATATAGTTTTAATGGAACATTTTCTATGATTAATATTCATCGTTATTTTGCGACTTTTACTTGTTTTTGGAGAGAACATAGAAAGCATTATAATGAAAATCTGAGTGTTTTCTTGTGTATAAAGTAATAAACACAGATACAAAAACTCACCTTTTAATAATGATTTTTAGTCCTTTCATAAAATTTTATTCCTAAAATATTTTTGTTAAACATTCGTTTTCAATATTTTTTGAGTTGTAATAAAGTTGATGTTTGCGATTGTTGTCTATAATACATAATTATACCATTTTACATTAATATTAGAAGTAACTTTTTATGACACGATTTTTGAGATAATCGAGCATTAGGGGTTTTGATGACCACTTCAGATTTTTTTTCATTTTATAAATAAATGTTAGGCTAGTTGAGGAACGCCGAATGCCGCAATCCCAGTTTTAAACCGACTTCTGGTTCAGGCATACTTCAGGTCAAAGTATTTTCGTTTTTGGTCAATTTACATAACTAGCTGTAACTTAGTGATTTCTAAACGAAATCAGTCGAGCAACAACTCATTCGACGCAGAATTAAACTCTCTACACGACCGCAAAGGCGACATTTTTAATCATAATATTGTAATGCCAAAAACAGCGGAAATTCAAATTTTATTTCAAATTTCATTTTTAAAATTTACAGTTTTTACCGGAATTCACGTTTTTTTGTTGCACGCGGAACAAACCATCTATGCCATTAAGAGTGTTAAAGAGTGTAAAATTCGGCATCTGATAGTGTTTTTGGTTTATATTATTCTATATAATTAAGTTGGAAAGATGTTGAAACGGAAATGATATTTCACAATATTTTTGTTTTGCTAACATTTATTATCAATTGGAAAATGAAAATTTGAATAGTATTCTTATTAGTTGTCTTGTATTTTCGAATTTATGGTCATCTCCCTTATTGATTAATTTTTTTCCATTTTACGCCAAAAGTACTTTTTTGGAAGTATTGTGTTTAAGATATATTAGCGGTGTAATGTATTACGCGAACTATTGCGTAATTTCATGAAATTACAATTCAGCTTTTTTACTTTGTCATGTGAATTGTTTTTCACGTGATTGTGGACTTTTTTTGTGTGTTCAAACCTTGAGAAAAAAATGATGTGGCATTTTTTTTAAATATTTAACGAGATTGTGTACTTTAATGATACGAACAAATTGTTTTTATTAAATATTATAAGTGTTGTTGATAAACTAAACATATAAAAAAAATTTATCCCGGAAGTGAATGATTACTAATTTAGAATTATGATTTTTTTTCAATTATTTTTGGTTTTGAAATATATATATATATATATATATATATAT
>SAUE01000434.1:0-11832 GCA_009724625.1 Deladenus siricidicola | reverse complement strand
GTGTGTGTGTGTGTGTGTGTGTGTGTGTGTGTGTGTGTGTATGTGTGTGTGTGTGTGTGTGTGTGTGTGTGTATGTATGTGTGTGCATGTGTGTGTGCAAATTGTGTGAGCCTTTTATCATTATTAGTCGCTGTTTTTTTTGCCAAAAGCGAAGACGAAAAAACAACAAAAACAGCGCCAAAAACAACAACAAAGTTTTGCATTTTGTTTGTTGTTTTCGTGTTTTCGAAGAGAAAAAAATTTATCCTCAAATTGGCGCTCCCGTGTCACATGTGTGTGTGTGTTGTGTGTGTGATTTTCCATTTTTAGAGAATTGGAGAGGAAATTGCAAAGAAATAAAAGCGCACACTTTTCACGATATACACACATCTACGACTCACACACACACATACATACATACACACATACACGATATATGTACACATTTAGCAGCAGCAGCAACAGCCATCCATCCACTTTGCATTTTCCACCCTTTTTTGCACATTTTTTTCTCGCCAATTGCTGTTTACTTTGCAAGGCGAAATTTCATCGCTTTTTTTCACGTTTTACACACACAACACACACACAATACACACACACACACACACAACACACGCACAATACACACACAACACACACACAACACACAACACACACACAATACACACACAACACACACACACATGTATTTGTCCTAGTGGAATTATTATTAATTATTTTTTAATAGAAATCGGTCGGGGAGATGAGTGCATACTACGGTATGTACGTATTACTGTATGTATGTATAATATGTGTGTATACATACACTTGTGGGGGAGTGGGAGGGGCAAGACTAAAAATTTCAATTTTTGTCCTAGATTTACGTATGTATGTATGTATGTATGTATGTATGTATGTATGTATGTATGTATGTATGTATGTATGTTTTGTGGATTTTTGTTTTTTTTTTCAATGATCTCATTATCGTATCGTTAGCGTATCGTTAGCATATCATATCAAATCAGATCATATCATATCATTTGCTTACAACTTTTCAAGTTTTTACTATATTTTTATCATATGATATCATACCATAGACAAACATATCATTAGCATATCATATCATAGCACATACATATCAGATCATTAGCATAAAAATCTTTTTGGCTAGCCCAACAATTTGTAATTGTTAAACGTAGACAAATACATACAAACATACATATATGTGTATATGTGTGTGTGTAATACATGCACACACATACATGTATGTATCGTATCGTTTCGTATTGTATCGTATCAAGGTGTAAAAAATCTCCACAATTACCCCACCAATGCGAATGTGTACTGTATTCTAATGAGTACTGTATTTTATCCCCTCTGCTTGCACTTTGCACATCGATTTCTGCCAGAGATGTGTAGGCCCACCGATGAGTACTGTATGTGTATGTATACTATACATGTACAATATGACTACATGTAGTAATGAATATCGAAAATACACAATATATTCACATATGTACAGCTTTGTCATATATCTACATACATACGTGATTTTGTATATGTACATACACACATATGTATGTATGGATATTGTATGTTGTATGTTGTATTTAGCGTTCAAATGAGAATATCTCTTTTGTGTGTATTGTTTGCAATGATTTCCGTGTTCATTTCCGGAAATAAATAGTAAAAGTAATAGTACAAACCAGCTTTTTGTAAACATAATTTCTGCTTTTTTCAATTGTGCCAATTCCGCCAAAAACGCCAACTTCAAATATACGTATGTACGTGTGTATATATGTTTGTATGTATATGCGTGTATGTACGTGTGTGTAAATGTGTGTATGTATATGCGTGTATGTATGTGTGTTTGTATTTATGTATGTACGTGTGTATGTATATACATATGTGTATGTACGTGTGTGTATGCAATACACGACATGTATTTACAAAAAATTTGAACTTTAATATTTTTCAAATTGAATTATATTTAAATTTTTTTCCGAAGAATTTATTGCACTTTAATGACGAATACATACATAATACATAATATTTGTTTTTACCCGAACAAAAATATTTTTCCTACAAATTCTAAGGGAAATTTGTTAAGAAAAATTACTTTTTTTATTTTTATTTTTTTGCATATGTGTGAAAAATTGCGAAATAATCTTAGATTTTAGTGGGTTTTTGACGATGGCGAGAAACTTTTTCTTCACTTTTACCTTTTCCACCAATTCTCTGATAATCCAGAACAAAAAAAAATTGCAAAAGCATTCAAAAAATATTATGTCCGTGGAAAAAATTATTTGGCTGTGGTGGGAATCGAACCCACAAACCAACACAAACCGCACAACCAACCGCTCTACCAGTTGAGCTACGCGGAGAGCTCAAACCGCAGAGACGTAAATTACTATTTATCCCTCACTATTACAATTACGAAAAATTGCATTACTTTCACTAAAAAAGATATTTTTCTCATAATTTCCGTTGGGTTTTCCATACATATAGTATATCAATCTATCCGTTCGAGTTCGGCTTATGATCAGGCTGTGGTACTTGAGTTATTTTCGAATAATCGAAATTCAGTTTTCTTAAGTCATCCGTAATCAAACGCTTCACTGGTGACTTTGTTAAAAAACTTTTATTTCGCACACTACACCCCTGCTATAGCCATTATACATATGTAGTTATTTTGTTTAAAGTTTAAGTTTGAACCTCTTGAACCGAAGTTTACGACTTCTCTCTCTCACTTTTTTCTCTCTTTCTCTATCTATTTCTCTCTTTTACTCTCTCTTTCTCTCTCTCTTTCTCTCTCTCTCTCTTTCCCACTTTCTCTTTCTCTCTCTTTTTTTCTATCTCTTCCCACTCTCTCTCATCCTTTCTCTCTTTCTCTTTTTCTCTTTTTTTCTCTTTCCCTTTCTTTCTCTTGCTGTTAACAAAAGATTTCGTAAAAATTTTGTAAAAAATTAAAATTATTGCATTTTGTTTTAGAATTTTTTCGCAACTTTTTTTTATTTCCTTTTTCCATTCACCCATTTTTCTGATGTATTTTTAAATTTTTTTAAATTGGGATACAAAACTGTGGTTCTGGTTAACAAAATTCTGCGCACACAAATATTTTTAATTTTAGTTTCTTAATTTTAAATTAATAATTTCCGACATCAAGTCCAAAGACTAATTGGGCGAATGTGAGAATTACGAATACGAATACACATTATACATACACATACATGTGAATGTATAATGTGTATAATTCGCTGTGTATTGGCTAGCTAGTTTGGTGTTTGTTGAATCGCGTTATATTTCATAAAAATCAAGTCCAATCGATTTTCTTCTCAAATTCCCTTTTGCCACACTATGCGTACTGTACTCTTGTCGCTGTACTCTGTTCACGTTGACAGTAATACTCACTTATTTCATTTCTTCTCATTCTCAATAAGCCTCGAAATCATTGTTGACATTTATTCGCACTTTTTATTAATTTCTCTCTCTCTCTCTCTCGCTTTCTTTCGCTCTCATTCTCTCGTTCTCTCTCGCTCTCTACTCTTTTTTTGTACTTTCTTTCTAATCTATATATGTACATTATGTGCATGTTTCTGAAAATACATTGTCAACTAATCGAAAAGTCAAATATACCGAATCGGCGGCCTTTACTAAATTTCACTGTAGCTTGGTTTTTTGAGAAATTTTGTATTAGTGTTTTTCCACGAATTTCTCTGGGCTCTGGTGTATGTATTGGTGTTTGAGATTCAATCAACAACAACAACAACAAACACACATACACAACAAAATTGAAATACATATGCACATATACATACATGTACGCATAGCGTTGGCACTGTGGGATTCGATTTGTTGGAGTGTTTGTTTAAAGAGCCGCAAAGTCGAATTTTCTTTTTCTTTAAAAAATAGACATTTTACCAGCCTTGTACAGTTCGCTTATTTCGGGATTCCATTGTATAATATTTCGCTGTTACACAACATTTACATAGACATTAGATAGACAGATAGACAGATAGCAGATGAATGGATACACACAGATTTTTTTGCGCTGATGCCTTCTTATAAGCTGCTGTTATCTATTTATAACCGAATCCTCTGACTTTAGCCGTCATTTCGAATTTTTTTGTTCGCTCCTCGGATTTCTATTTGCCATCCATCGTGTATTGTATATTCCGCGGAAGCAAATTTCATTATTATAGATTTGTATGTATTGTGTAATTTATATTTTTTCAGCTATATCGTGTAATTTTGTGTAATTTTGTAACTTGACAGTAATATTTGTTGTTGTTTTTTTGTCTTCTGAAAATATACCTCAAATTCCGAAAATAAGACTTACTACATACATACATTATATAGATTAATTGAATTATTCCATTATTGTTTTGTTTTGTATTGCTTAAATTATTTAAAAATTGCAAGACAATAATTCACTAAAATTAGAAGTAATAATAAATGTTGTATATTGTGTGAATAAACAATTAGCGGATACATACATACATACATACATACATACATACATACATACATACATACATACATACATACATACATACATACACACACACACATACACACACACATACACACATACATACACACACACACACACGACACACACACACACACATGTCTTCTTCTTCTTAATGGAGAGATACACATTTGTAATGTCAAAACATTGTGACCATGGATGGATTTGCATAGAATGCAAAATTCGGATTGTTGGTAAGGCGAAGAGTAAACTTAATGAAATTTGTGCTCTTCAAAACTTTGTACCCCTCCTCCCCCCCCTCCCCCCATAATTAAAGTACAAGAGTACAGAAATTGAAGAAATTTTGAAATTAAAAAAAATTCTCTCCCGATAGTTCACGTAATTTTCGAGCAATTTCACAATTGCAAATTTTGCCCTTGGTCGAACGAAAATCATCGCAGTTTTCAATGTTTGCTTTCCATCCATTAACCTTCTACCGTCTTATATATACCGTTCTTTTACTTGCGTTTTTGCTTTTTCTTCATTCGTTTCGCGTATTTTTGAATTTTCGCTTACGTTCGTTCCCTTTTAAATATGATAAATTTTGGGCATTTCTCATTTTTCTCATTCTGTGAAAAAACAGTATTCACTGTTTGCTTCAATCTTTTCAAAAAAAATTATTTTCTATATTGAACTTTCTGACAATGTGATATCATTCTTTCTGTTATAGCCTACTCTTCAAATTCTAATTTTCTCGTTTGATTTTTTTTTCTTCTTTTTCTCGTTCTTTCTTGCGTTTTCTCATTTCCACAATTTCTAGCATTTTCTCATTTTCCTCTTTTTTTCGGTTTCGTTTTCGGTTTGTTATCATTTTCCCTTCTCACGTCCTTTCTTATCATTTACACTCATTTCATATTTTTATGCAATGTTTAGCAGAAAATTTTTTTCTAGGACACCTTTTTTGTTTTGAAAGGAATTTGTTTTTTGTTTTGTTAAATTATTTATAATTTTTGTCAAAAACATTTTTATATTTCCAATTTTACAATTTTGTATTTAAATACACTCATCAAGGAAAATTATCGTAATATTTTTAAACTACATACTTTTAAACATTTTAATGATTTACACAAATATCATACATATCTCATACTTCTCATTATCATATGTCATACTGTTCTCTTCTAATACATATATACATATCAAAATGTTTGATCCAAAAAGTTTATCTCAATATTTAGCATTTTCGAGCTTAAAATCTTAAAAATGAAGTTTGGATTTTTATAGTAATAGTTAAAAAACGGTAAAGGTTGTCTTTGCCAATTAAGGTGATACGAAATTTTTCGATTTTCCCCGAATTCTACATTTTTATGGTCGTTTAAGGGAGTAAAGATGTAAAAAATAAGGAACTAAGTTTTACAAGTTATCGGAAAGGTATTTTTGTTAATTTTTTTATTATAAATAAATAACTTCAGTAAAAAGGTGCGGAATAAAACGTCTGCCAATAAAACGTCGGCCGGCCGGCCGGCAGGCAGGCCGGCCAACATATAATACAAAACAACAAAAACTGCAAAAAACAATTCGAAATAATTTCATTTTTTATTGTTTTTAACATATTTGACGTACGTAGAGTTTTAGGCTTTAATTTTCTTTTGTTGAAAACACTTTTCACCACACAAAAAAAATTCCATTTTTTGACACAATTTGCAGTTGAGCATTTTTTTTCTTTTTTGCAAATTTATTGAAACATTGTTGTTTTTTTGCCATTTCTATTTTTTATTACATACATACATATGTAGATAAAGTGATACAGATTAAATTTTTTGGCATTTTGCTTTTTCGGTATTTTTGGCTGTATTGTGGCTTTTGCTTAATTTCTATGTACATATGTACATATGCATATGCATATATTAGTTAGATTGTGTTTGGATGTGCACGTATGACAGTATTACAAAAGCTAATGATAATACAATTTTTTGAAAATTATAAAAACAACAACAGTAACAACAACGATAATTTGATAAATTTAGCTTGAATATAACATTTGTATATCATATCATACATATGTCAAATATCATTTAACTGTTGGCGTAGATAATTCTTTCTGAAATACTTTTTTACATGCAAAGTTTCACTAACTATTCTACATACATGTCTAAGTAGTTACTTTTTTCCTTAGATTGTTACTTTGTTTTCGTTAGATTGTTACTTTGTTTAATTGTTGAAGTGAACTCAACTCAAACTGTTCTACCTACCATATGTATGTACAACATTACCATTTATATACACACATATACACATACAAATACAACACTTTTTACAATTTTTGTTTAAGCGTTATCGATTGATTTTGTGAACGCATACACACATGATTGATTGTGTGTGTGTGTGTGTTGTGTGTGTTGTGTGTGTTGCGTATGTGTGTCTGTGTGTGTGTGAAATTAAATGTGGAAACAAAAAAGGCAACTTTCACTATTTTTGTGAAATGTGTATTTGCGAGTGAAAATTTGCTAGTGTATTGTGTGCGTGTATTTGCAAATGGCGAGAAAAGAAAATCACACGCAGACGGTACAAAGACAAAAAAAGTGAAAAACACGCAAAACCGTCTGCAATTTTTAAATTATGACAATTTTTCCCCCCAATAAATTTACTGCATTTACGGCGTTTGTTTTGACGCAAAAAAAAACGTGAACGCCGCCGAACGCCAGCCAAATAAGAGAGGAGCCAAAACAAAGCAGTGATGCAAACGCAAAAAGCGGGCTAGACATCATCTGTTTTTTGGAGAGAAAGAGAAAAACGAAGGCACAGCCCAGCAAAAACATAGCACAAATGCAAAAAACAAAAAAAAGCATGTGGCAAATCGCTGCTGTTTTGTTGTCAATTTTTTTCCACACTATCTAATTCAACAACAACAACGAAAAACAACAACAACGAAAATGACAAATGTTGAAAAAAATCTGCAGGAAATTTGCCAGTTTTTTTCTCTTCAAAAATTTTTTTCGTCAACATTTGTCTGTCTTCTTCTTCTTATAACACACACAAGTATGTATGTATGTATGTGTGTTTGTGTTTGTATATATTTCAAAAAATTGTAACTTTTTTTTGTAACATTCGGCCTGAGTGCAAAGACGAGAGCGGCGCATAGATAAGTTACATACGACATTTTTCTACATAAGTTACAAGTTACAATACTATTTCGAAGTGAATACAATTTTGTTTTTAATATAATATTGTATCTTCTTTTTCTTCACACACACACACACACACAAATCAATTATAGTTGTGAATTTTAAAAATATTTTTGCCAACTAATTAATCAGTTTATTTATAAAAAAAGGTTCGTCAAACAAAATTAGAAGAGATATTTGTTATGAAAATTCTAATTTTATTTTTATTATTAATAATCTAATTTGATTAATGCAAACTTCATTCATAAATGGAATTTTTTCTCAAAGAATTTGCAAATTTGGTATTTCGACAAAGTTTGAAAAATTACGATTGTAATTTTTTATGAAATTACAATTGTAATGTTTTTTATGGAGTGTAATTTTTTAATATAAAATTACAATTGTAAACATTTTTTCGTAAAATTACAATTGTAATGTTTTTTATAAAATGTAATTTTAATTTTTTTTATGAAATTACAATTGTAATTTTGTTTTGAAAACTTCAATGTGTAAAATTTCAATTTTCAGAGCACAAACTTAGCCGCACCGTATTCAATAATTACGCCAACAACACCACCACCACCACCAACAACACTAACAACAATAACAACAATACCGGTATACGCCCCAACATTGCCACCTTCAGCCCCACAGTCGGCAGAGCGGCGGCGTCGTCAGCAGCAGCGGACACGGCAGCCGACACGAAGCTCAACAGCGAACCTATTCAAAATTGCGCAGCCACAGACACAACAACAGCAGCAGCGACGACAGCGGCGGTAGCGGAATCGGTGGCGGCGGCAAAAGTGGCGGCGACAACGAAGCGCGCGCACGCCAAAAAGTCAATGGTGAGCGGCATCGACATCGCTGCGGACGCCGGCAACAGCAACAGCGACGGCGTAATGGCGGAGGAGGCGGAGGAGGAGGAGCTTGCCGGCGAGGGCAATAACGAGGTAAAATACCGACATTTTTGCGCGGATCTCGAAGTTTAATCAGTTTATTGATGGCACATAAAAATATTTTAGAGAAAAGTTAAATAATCTAGTCGACGCAGAATTTTATTGCGCGTCAAATAGCATGTTGAACTTTTTTCCATCATTTTTTCAGAAAATTTTATGATTATATTATTAAAAAACAAAACATATTCATCCATCCACATTTTAGCAAAATTTTGAATTTTTATTTTTTTGTTTTTTAATGATATCGTTTTTCAGAAAAAAGTTAGAAAAAAGTTTAACATGTAATTAGACTCAGAATGAAATTTCGCATCGAATCGATTGTTTAAATTATTAAAATATTTTCGATTAAACTTCCAAAAGTCGGTTAAACTTTAAAATCCGTCTTTTCAAAAAAAAAATTTTTTTTTACAGACTCCTTGCACAATGTTTCTTATCGTAAACTTTTGGTGACATTAAACTTTGATCTGTACAATCGTGGAGGAGCACAGTTTTAGCAAATTTGCTGATAAAAAGTTTTTTCTCCAAAGCTTTTATTATTTTTATTATTATTTTTTAAGACGCGATTTGTAGAGGGGGAGGGAGGGGGTAATGAGGTTTTTTGACCGAAAAGTTGAACAAAAACTTTCATAATTTCCGGAAAAACAAAGATTTTGATCATGTTTGTTAGACAAATCGAATGACTATTAAAATTCGATGCGTGCTAAATACGATAGGCTTACTGTAGATCTCATACTTCAAAAGAAAAAATTTCTTATACATATATTCCATTTTTACATAAAATATGATTGTACGCTTCCAAAAAAATTAATTTAAATAATATGGATATATGTAATATATAAAAAATTTACAAATTACAGTGCATAGAAACAATTCTTAAAACCTAACTATGTATTGTAATTGTATTTAAGAGTTATACATATACATATATGTACTTTTGAGTAATAATATGTATTCAGTGCGATACGAAAGCATCCACGTCGAAGACGCTTCACCCTGCTGGCGACGGCATTCGTTCGAAGGCGTCGCCGCTAGGCGTCGCCGAGAAGCGTATAAAATTGGAGCGCGAGGACGGCTGCGTGAACGGCGGCGCGACGACCTCGTTCGCGGCTGACGCGGCGGAAGAGGCGGCGGACGACGACGATGAATCCGCCTTCAGTAAGCGTCGGCGGTGCGCCGCCGCGCGCGACACTTTCGAGCCGCTAGCGGCGAGCGGCAGTGAGAATGGCGGCGGCAGCGGCGGCAAGAAGAAGTCGCAGTCGATTCCGACCGCGTGCCTCTCGCCCACCGCCAACGCCAACGACGAGAACAGCGGCGGCGGTAGCGCGATTCCGCTGCGCAAAAAGGGATTGTTTTTCAGCGGAAATACGCAGTCCGCTAGCGGGGTAAAACATTTTTTGCACTTTTGTTTCAAAATGTTTTGAAGATTATGTTTTGAGGTTAGGTTTTTAATGTTTTGCTGTCTCGAATGTTTTGAATGTTTTGATACATTTTGACGAATGTTATGTCTCAAATGTTTTATTTTTTAATGTTTTGAGATTGTCTCCAATGTTTTGAAGTTATATCTCGAATGTTTATAAGGTTTTAATGTCTCGAATGTTATGTCTGGAATGTTTTGCTGCTTAAAATGTTTTGTCGTTGTGTCTCGAATGTTTTAAAGGTTATATCTCAAATGTTTTGAATGTTTTTATACCTTTTGACGAATGTTATGTCTCGAATGTTTTTGCGGTTTATATTTTTAATGTTTTGATGTCTTGAATGTTATGTTTCAAATGTTCTGAATGTCTCTAATATCTCTAATGTTTTGAGGACAATTTTCGAACATATTTTCTAATGTTTTGCCTCGCATTTCAGTCGGACTTCGCGGCCGAGTTGGAGGCACTGCGCAAAGAGTCGGCCAGCTCCACGCAAAGCTCCGCGGTGCCCTCGCAGAAAGTGTCGCTGTGCGGCGGCGGTGGCGGCGGCGTCGCCACCGTGCCGAGCTTCCACGCACGCATGAACATCCGCAACAACAAACTCTCGATCGCCAATGAGAACGACTTCATTCGGTGAGACTTTGGCGAATGTTTTTGTCTTATGGCACGTCAAGTGGGAAAAGTTATGCAAATGATAATACATATAATACTACATTTGTGTGAATTTCCGAACAAGTTTAAGGTATTTTGTTGAGATATGAAAAGAAAAAGTAAAAAATTTCATGTTACATGTGCTAGGAAAAGGGGCGATTGACATTGCGCGTTCGCGCGCCGTTGTTCCGACGACAGTCGCCCGGACATTTAAACGATTTGAGGAGGTTGGCCATACTAGCCGCTACCCAGGAAGCGCCAAAAATCGCACTTTCATGATTTCTGACAACTGCAAGACGCTCAAGAGCGAATGAAGGTTCGAAAGACGCGAATGACTCCTTCGTCGCCACGCACCTCTTGGCTGGGGGTGCGCCGTTTTCGCGTATGAGAAGCTGTTCGTCGTTGGGCAAATACACAATTACCAAAACTGAAGGAGATGTTCCGCATAAGCTCCCTGCACGTCGACCATCATCGAATACCGTCAAATTCCGCAGCTAGCAATGGTTTGGGGCGGAATCCATTGGTTTTCTTGGATCAGGGTGTCAAAGAAAGTGTACCGCCGCGTCATTCACGAAGCCGTGGTGCTTCCCCAGCAATTCAATTTGGACGTCTGAGCCGGTCCACAGAACAAAAGCGACGCAAAACCTCATTTACCCCATTTTACGAACTTCAACGCTTTTACGGAATGGCCGCCCTACTATATCCACCGATGGACTGCAATTTATGGCCGATTTTAAAGGCCAGGATCTGTGCTAATCCACAAAAAAGTGTGGAGTCTCTAAAGCAATCGCTACGCTGGCAGCAAACTCGAACGTCGCGAAAATAGGTGCGTGGCGCAGCCAAAAAAATTGTGATGCGTCTAACGCTCTGTATCGAAGAACAGAGGGGCCACTTTGAAACCAACCAAATATATTATAGCCAGAACGGTTGTCTGTTGTTTCTCGAAAAAAGAATTTGGATTCGTTGGAAAATAAAAATTTCATGAGGTTTTTACCTCATGAAATTCAAGTCACTTTTTTATCGCACCCTGTATATAGAAAATTATCAAAAGTGATGGAATGAGAATGAGTGAAATGAAAGTGAGATTGATAATAAGATTTATGACGATGGGAGTGATTGATAATGAGAGAGAGAGAGAGGGAGAGAGAGAGAGAGAGAGAGAGAAGAGAGAGAGAGGGAGGGAGAGAGAAGAGAGAGAGAGAGAGAGAGAGAGAGAGAGA
>SAUE01000433.1:17116-37305 GCA_009724625.1 Deladenus siricidicola | reverse complement strand
AACATAAAGTCACCAAAACGGCAAAATGTGGAGAAAATAAAGTCGACAAATACACGCTTAATTGCGTGTGAATCTCCAATGAAAGAAAGTGCGTTTCTTTTTTGCTTTCCTTTCCTTTTCTTTCTCTCTTTTATTCTTTCTTCCTTATTTTTTTAGTGGGAGAAGTTTTGGTTTTATACGGAACTTTTTTCTTGAAAAACGTTTTGCGCTAAACAATGATTTACATTATTTTTAAATATGTATTGCTTTGAATTTATTTCAGAAAAAACAAGAGAGAGAGAGGGAGGGAGAGCAATAGAAAAAGAAAATGTGATGTTATATTTAAGAGAGAGAAAGAAAACGGCAAAGAAAGAGGGAAGCCGAGAGTCTCATATGAACATTCAAACACAGACAGACAGACATGGTGAACAGACACGGCGAATGGACAATAGATGGACACAGACAGATAGACACGACGAATCAACAGAGTACAGCTTATAGACAAAAAAGGCACAGACAGTCAGACATGTTGTTGTTGAATGCGTTAGTTGTTTAGTTGTTAGGGAAGCGGCAATGCTGGTTGTTGTTGTTTTTGTGTGCCTTTCCTTCCGGAATAGCCAAAAACTTTCCTTCCAAAAGAAACATTTTCCTGCAAAAGTTTTGGCTTTGCTTTGCGTCTTTTCTCTGCCTTGTTTTCTCTTATTTCTTTGCTTTGCGTTTTCTCATTTGTTTTCGTACATATTGGCTTTTTCTCATTCTTCTCGCCTGCTTTGCGTTTTCTCATTTCTGCCTTGCCTTATTTTTATTAATTTGGTCATCAACTTTGTTGTCTGAATCTAACGCAAATTTAGTTTCTCTCAACTTTTTTGCTTTGTCTTTTCGAATTGCTTCATTGGTTTACTTTCTATTTCTTTGGTCATCAAGTTTGTTGTGTTGTCTAAATCTAACGTATTCTTTCGCATTGGAAAATTTCCGAATCAAAGCTAAAGAAAGGAAAGGAAACGAAAGGGTTAAAGTGCAGACCAGCGTTTTCGGTCTTTCTTGCAGCATTTTTATAAAAATTCTTTGAAAGTCGCAGTCAAAATTGAATAAAAATTAAAGCAAGAAGAATTTTGGGAATTTTTTTGCGAACATTTTGATGGGCAAATAATTAGAAAGCGAAAGAAAAATTTTGGTTTTTAGAAAATAAATTCTTTCCAAATTCTAAAAATGAGATGAAATCGCTGTTGGCTTTTAGTTGTTGAAAGCACAGCTAACAGTGGTTGCAACGCGTTGAGCAGCAGCTAAATTTGGTGTTTTCCAATAAACTTTAATTTTTGTTAAAATTTGCAATTTGAATGATTTGTTGTTAATTTTTCATTACAAATGATATTAAAATTGTTATTTTCGACTAATTTCGATACAGTAACATAGTCCAAGACAAACTTATTTTACTTGTAGTTACAATTGCTTAAAAAATTTATCAAATACATAATCTTCTTCAACAACTTTACTGTAGTCAAAGAATATTCCCAATAATCTACAAAAACATTTCCAATAATCTAAAATTTTTTTTAAGAATCTAAAAGAGAGTTCAAAAAAACATTTTTGATGCCTACTAAATTTTTTTTTCAAATCATTTTCGGACGATTTTTGTGAGAAATGATATTTGAGAGAAAGACATACAGTAATAGCAAAAAAATGGTGTTTTGGAAAATTTACAATAATTTTTGCAGATGTTTCGTGTTAAAATCGCTTTGGGCGATAGTTTGACTTTTCCGGAAGACACAATTATATTTTATTTTCATTTTTATAGCAAATAATTTTGATGAAAAAGAATTTACAGATTTTATTGAAAGTGCCTTTCTTGCTTTATTTATTTACTCATGTATTGAAATTGAAACACCTGCGCGGTATGCATTTCGTGTATTTTGTGTATTCTTCTGGATATTTATTGTGTATCGCCTTTGGCACCTTCTCCGAAGAGAAGAAACAAAAGAAAATGCAAAAAAATAAAGAAGTTTAATATTAGTGGATACTGTAAAAATAACAAAGATTAGAATAAAGTTACATTTTTACAGTAAATTTTTTTAAAGAAACACATTAAAACAGTATGTTATTTTGTTTCGAGAAAGAACTACAATAAAAACCATTCTAGCTTTTATCATTAACATTTTCTTCAAACTTATCAAAAAAAAATTAAAATCAGATTAAGAAAATTACCCATTACTTTTACTTTTTTTTGCAAATTTTATTTTCCATTCGGCGCCAATTTTTACGTTGTCGTGTTATCAGCGAAAATGTTCGATTTGAGAAAGTGTTTTTCATATCAATGTCAATAATATGTATCAGAATCGAATTTTTCGAGCATTAGCGAATTCCGAAAATGAATCACTGCGAATTTCGAAGAAGACTAAAAAGAAGAAAAAAACAGTTTTGATTATTTCAGAAGAAAATCGACTGTTTTTATTAGTTTTGCTATCTACATATTTTCGAAAATGATAATTTTTCTTTTTGTGTGTGTGTGTTTGCTTGTATATGTGTGTTTGCTTGTATATGTGTGTGTGTGCGTGATGACGCTATATTATGCATTGGAATTTTGTGCAAATGACATTGTAGTAATCGATAAAGTTCTATTCATTTATTGACAGCAGTATTACAATGAAAATGTTCATTATGTAAAATTGGTATATTTGACTGATGGACCGTAGGAATTGCGAAAAAAAGTGAACTAAGATTGCGCAAAAAATGAAAAAAGAAGGTGAGAAAAGCAATGAAGCAAGCAAATAAGGCCAAAAATGATGGGAGAAAGAAAGAGAAAAAAGAATAAAAGTGAATAAAAAAGGAAATGAAAAAGAACGACATAAAGCATAAACGCAAATTATGAACATTTTTGCCTAATGAAACTTGCGCGCTAAATTTGCATTTTGCGCCATGCACTTTTTGCGTTGAAAATATTCGTGCTTTTTGTATTGCACCTCCCTTCCAAAAAAATGGAGCATGTTTTAGAAAATAATATTGTTTTTATTATCATTATTATTACTTAGAAATTGAAAAAAGAAGATTAATAAATAAGTGGGAAAAAAGAAAGGTAGTAAAAAGCCGAAGTCGATATGGATGGAATGTGGAAAGTGGGTAGAGAAAGGCGCTAAAATGAAAGCAAAAAATGAAACAATTTGAGAAAAGAAAGAAAATGAAGTAAAGAGAATATGAGAAAGAATGAGAAAGAAGATAATAGCGATTGATAATAAATATGTAGCAAAAAATTGCTATTGTACTCAAAAAGAATTTGTTTTCTTTTTTACGGGAAAAAAAGATTTATTTTGTTCTTACATTCTTTCATTTTTTCTTTTATAATATTATAATTCTTCCTTTCTTTCCGCAACTTGTATTCAGTATTAGTTTGGCTCGGCTTAAAAAGAGATATTTTTACAAAATAAATCCTGTAAACCGAGGATTTGTTTTCAAAATCCGTATGACATGATTTTTTTACGACAAATGTTAAACGATTGTATTGTATGAAACCATTTTTCAAATTTATAAACTGTAATAATTTTTATCGTATTGCTTTTATTTTTTATTAGTTGATCTACCGTATTAATTCAGTTCACATAAAGAAGCAAATTGAAAATTGCAAATTCAATTTCCCCAAATGATATTCTTACTTTTTGACAACATACCTAGCAAACATACATATAACGGTATGTTCGGTATGAGTACCCCCAACATTATGTACTTTAAAACGAAAATACCTAATTAGAAGAAATAAATTTTTTTGTTGATTAACCCAGATTTGTTTACTCCATAAAAATTCAAACGGAAAAAATGAATATTTTCGTCGTCGATGATGACACGGGCAGAAATTTTTAGAAAAAATAGATAAAAATTTCAGTTCCGAACATATATATTTTTTCTTAAATTTTATGACGAAAATATCTTAAAATTCATTTCATTTTGTTGTTGGATGAACGTTTTTCGCATTTGCGCACTATTGTTTTTGATTGTTGTTTTTTGTGTTTTACTAGCTATGCACATTGTTGTTTGTTGTTTTTAATGTTCATTTTTGCTGCTACTCACAAGCTAGCAGCGATTGCTGCTGCTGCTGTTGCTGCTACTGATGATGATGATCATTCGACAGTTACAGATTTTTCGCAGAGATCATCTTCACACATATGTGCCCCACAAATTCTTAGGAGAACTGTTGTTACAAAAAATGTAAAGAAAGGAAAGAAAAAGTTGTAAGCTACTTTCCTTGCGGATCTTGAAGAAGAACCTGCGGATCTTCTTGAGAAACGATTAGAAAACATTTTCCATGGAAGAATATATACAGGGTGACCAGAAAAAACCCGGACAAAATATAATTGTATTGTACTACATATAAAGTAAGAGGATTTTTTCGTTCTTTTTGTAAAGCATTTTTTATTTTTTTTCTTTCCTTTTGTGAGGCATTTTCGATTTAAATATTGACACGTTTTTTTTAAAGGTTGTTAGCATTTCTAGATATTGCTACCGTAAAATTAAACAACTAACATGACAATACAGATTTGCTAATTTTGCATTGATTGATGGCGACAAAAAAAGCGCAAGGCTTTTAAGGTTTTTGATTTACTGCTAGAACTATAATAATTGTTAGTCGAAAAACTTCGGATAATTAAATTACAAATAATTTAATTTAGACATATGTACTGTATTTGCTTTAACTGTCTATGGAAAAATGCTCCAAGATTTTAGCTGTAAAATTTTTTCACATGCATTTTTTTGTGCTTTTCAAGCATTTTTTATTGTAAATCTCACGTAATTTTTTCTTACTAATACATACAATTTTGCGATTTGTTATCAGCAGCAAATTATTTTGTTGTTGTTGCAAAATCTGTGCATTTATTGCAAATTGCAATACATTTTTGTCATTGATTTTATGAATATAATTTTGCAAAATATTTTTTCAAATACAAAAAACTACAAACTACATATGTAGAAGATCAAGCTTACTTTTTATTTTCTCGCTTAACAATATGCTAGCAATCAAAACAAGAAATAAGAAAGAACAGCAAAACAACAAAGAATGAAAAAGAGCATCAATTTTCGTTCTGCCCGCAAAACGAGACAACGCCGCGCTCTCTGAACACAAAACCTTTTGCTCNTCGCCATTTTATGCCTTCATTTTTTGATTAAGATTAATTCTTTCTCTCTCTTTCTTTCTCTTTCTCTCCCTCTTTCAGCACTTTTTTCCTGCTTGACCACTACGCCTCTTGCTTTGCTTTCTTCTTTCCTTTTCTTTCATTCTTACCTTTCATTTATTTGTTCTGATGTCTTTCTTTTCTTTTTGTGTGTAATGCAGGTAAGCTAAGGTGATGTTGTTGTTGTTTGCTTGCTACTTTGTAGCTAGCTGTTGTCGTAGTGGACAACAACAACGACAACAGCGGAAAAGCAACAGCAAAAAACAGATTTGGAATAAGACGAAAAATGAAATTATTTTCAGTTTTTCAGCCATTTTCCCACTAAATTTTCAATTTTTCTCGTACATATATTCAAAAATATTGGCAATTTTTAACAATTTTTTAAATATTTATATTTTTTGTTAATTGCCGAGACATAAAGTGGAGATTTTTTCCGGCATTTTTCATTTTTTATAATTTTTTTAACTTTCTTTCTCCATTTTTTTCAATTAATCCTGCTGGGGTTTTTTTTTGTCTTTTTGTATTATATTTTAAATTTTTTAAATTTAAATTTTTTTTCTACATTTAAAAAAAAATTTTTTTTTTGATCTCATTATGGGTAAAAGGCAATTCACCCCGTCTTGATTTTTAGCTCTATTGCTTTTTGTCTTGCTTTCTTGCTTTCTTACTCTTTTGCTTTCTGTTTAGCTTTTTTGATTTCTGACTTGTTTTTTCGATCTTATGCCTTCTGGCTTTCTTTCTTCTTCTCTTATTTGCTTTCCGGTCTGCTTTCTTACTCACTTGCTTTCTGACTTTCTTTCTTGACCTTTTGCTTTCTTACTTCCTCTCTCGATCTCTTGCGTTTTTCTTGCTTTCTTGTTCTCTTATTTGCTTTCCGGCCTGCTTTCTTACTCTCTTGCTTTTTGACTTGCTCTCTTGACCTCTTGCTTCTTTCTTGCTTTCTGACCTGCTTTTTGCCTTCTGGCTTGCTTTCTTGTCTACTAGCTTGCTTTCTTGATTTCTTCTAGCTTATCGCCAAAACAATGACAACAACGAAAATTGGAAAGGAAGTGTGGAAAATTGAGATTTCCTCTTCATTATTTTCTCTCTCCACTCTCGTCTCTCTCTTTCTCTGCCGTGTCTTCGCTCCGCACACTCTCTGCACGTTTTTTGGCGTTGTGTGTGCGTGTGTGTCGAATGGAATTACAAAAAAAAATCGCCAGCCAGCAAAAAGCAAAATAAATAATGATGATGACGAAGATAATGAGAATGGATGGGAGAGTAGTGATGTTTTAGTGGACACACACACATACACATATATACTCTACATACACGCACACACATAGTGGCTGTATGGTTGTATGGCGCGGCGGCGATTTTTAATTTTGATGAACATCAATTTTGTGTGTGGGGTGTGTATTATATGTATGTATGTATGTGGCAAGTAGTGGGCTTTATTTGTGTTTATTTTATTTTTTTGAAATTTTTTGGTTTATTCAAAATTGTTTCGTTTTTCAAATTGTGTTTTCTCTCTCTCTCTGTCGCTCTCTCTCTCTCTTTGTCTCTCTCTCTTTGTCTCTCTCTCTGTCTGTCTCTCTCTAACTATTTTTTCTCTCTTTTTTCATTTCTTTTTCATCTCTATGTTCTAGCTTTCTCTGTCGTCTCTCTCTTTTTTAATCTCTTTCTTCTCTATGCCTCATTTTTCTCTTTTTCTCTCCCTCTATAACTATTCCTTTTTTCTTTCTTTCTAACTTTTCATTCGCTAACCTCGTTATCGTGTCTATTTGCCATACGCTAGTTTTATGTTCTCCATTTAATTTATAATTTTTGACTTATTTCATAGCATCCCCCCCCTTTCCCTCTTCCCCCCACATTTCTCTTTGTTCTCATTTTTCGTCACATTTTTTAATTTTCATGTTGTCTCTTCTTTTTTTGTGTGTATGTGTATGTGTGTAGCATGTATGTATGTAGTGTATGAGTGTATGTATGGCTAACGACGTACAAAATACAAAAGGTAAAAAAAGTGACCGTCAAAAATCAACGCTGTACGCAGCAGCAACAGCAGCAGCAGATCTACTTTTGCTGCTGCTGTTGCTCTTGCTTGATAGCAGATAGAAAACAGACGACATTCTTTTGTTGCTTCAATTAAAAATGTTATTATAGTGGTGTTAACACACACACACACACACATACATACATATATACATAAACACATACACAGAGACACACATTCATATACACATATACAAAAACACACACATACACAACTGTCACAAAACTGTAAGTGGATGGCCCTAAAATACACATATATATGTACATAATAATACAAAAATACACACATTTAGTACATATACATATATGTATACTCGTACACACATAGTATTGTGTATCATATACAAATATTGTTATTGTATGGTATTGTGTATTGTATACAAAAGTGTATACACACACTAAGCTACAATATTGTGTGTTGTGTTGGTATAATACATACAAGCATGTGCAAGTGTGCACGTGTGTGTGTGTAATTTAATAGAAATACATCATGTATGTATGTATGTAAATGTATCCAGCTAAATACATACAACATTATGGCGGTATTTTTCATTTAATCATTCACACAAATTTTTTAATTTTTTTTTCATTCATTTTTCATTTGATGGCACACAAATTGTGTGTGTGTGTGTGTGTGTCGTTAATAATCTGTACAAGGATATGTGTATTATGCACATACAAGTAAAAAAAAGAGAAAACAAAAATGAGAGAGAGAGCGAGAGAAAATGAGAGTGGGAAAAAGAAAGAGATAGGGGGAAAAGTGAAAAAAAAAACAAGAAAAGCAAGAGAGCGAGAGAAAGAGAGAGAGAGTGAAAGAGAAAGAAGGAAAGAGGCAGAGAAATGTGTTAAGGGCATACAGAGAACAGAGAGAGAGAGAGAGAGAGAGAGAGAAAAAATTGTTGCTAAACATTGTTTTATTATAGTTTTTTTATTATCGTACTATGGTGCTTGAATTCGTACATATACAGAAAATTTGAAATGATTACATTTGGAAATTTGTACATAAATTGAATTTAGGTATAATTTTTTGAAATTTGTGTGTGTGACAGTGGGTATTTTGTGTATTTTGAGATGTGTGTAACGATGACGATGAAGTGAGAGAGCGAGAAAGAGAGAGGCAGAGAGAGAGAGACAGAAATAAAGAGAATGAGAACTGAGAATTTTCAATAAGAATTGCGAATTGATATGATCGATTTAATCATTAATAAACAAATAATGTAACGGTGCAAAGCAAAGCAGCGCGATATTCTATTCATTACATATTACACATACATACATATAGTAGGTATTATGTACTACACGTGTACACATGTGTATGTATGTAATGAATGTGTATAATGAGTGAGTGGAAAGGAAGGAAGAAAGGAAAGGAGAAAGCAAAGCAGAAAGAACAAAGAAGAAAGGAAAGTGTTGATCTTTTTTGTGGCGCCACAAAATTGCGATCCGAACATAATGAGGGGAGAAAGAACGGAATGTTTTTTGCTTTTGAAAGAGAAAGGATGGAAGAAAGAACAGAAGGGGGATGGGGAGGGGGTGCTGTTGCTTTGCCTTTGAAGGACGCAAAGAGTGGGAATGAACAAAATGTTGGCAAAAATATAATTTTTTTTAATAAATTTATGCATTACAAAATGATTCGTGATGAGGAGGATGGAGGGTGGATCGATGACTTCTTTGGGGATGATTGAGTGCTTAACGTTTGGAACGGAGATAGATAGAGAGAGAGAGGGAGAGAAAAGAAAGCACAGAGATAGCCTAGTCAAAAAATATTTCGAAAAGGTTAGAGCCGGACCATTTCATAAGGTTTTTTCTTCTTCCTGTATTGACTTCCTGACCCCCTTTTCCATCTGGCTTCGAAAAAGGTACTAAAAAAATGTTAAAAGCTAAACACGCAGATTCTCCCACCCCTCACCCCTCCTCCTCCTCTCACTTCCTCTGTCTAATTCTCTCTCCATTTCTCTCTCCATCCCTTTACTCTCTTTAAATCTTATCTTCTCTCTCTNTCTTTGATTGTCTCTACCGTCTTTATGGCTGTTCTCTGATTGTCTCTACCGTCTTTTGTTGTTCTCTGATTGTCTGTTGTTTTTGTTCTTTCCTTTCTTAAATTGTTGTTGTTGTTCGCTTGAGGAAGGGTCGCAGCAATAAATTTGAAAAGAGAGAAAGAAAGGCAGAAAGGAAAAGGTTGTTCTTTCTCATTTATGCTTTCCTTTCTGCTTTCTTTTCCTTCTTTTTTCTTATTAAATTTTTTAAATTTTTCAATAATTTCTCATTAAACTCATCTCATTTGAGAGAAAATATCATTTCAAGAAAAATATCATCTCAGAAATACTATCATTTGAGAAAAACTATCATTGTATTATTTCTCTGAAAATATTTATTTTTCCTACGAAAATTCATAAAAATCGCCGCCAAAAAATGCGCGCATTTTAATGCTTTACACTTTTGTTGTTGCTTTGCGCTTTTTGTCGGCTAGCGTTTTAATGCTCCTTTCATCAAGCGTTTTAATGCTGTCTTTTCAGCATTTTTTAATGCTTTCTTCGTCTAGCATTTTAATGATCTCTGTTCGCCCAGCATTTTAATGCTCTACTCACCCAGCGTTTTTGTTGTCAAAAATTAATTGTCACATTTGTTTTTTGTTGCTGATTTTGTTGTTATTATTGTTTTTTTTTTGTTGTTTTTGTTGTAATTATTGCAAAATGAGGAATTTTATTTATAAAAATTATTTTTTGTTGTTTTTATTTAATTCGATTAAGTGATTCAGAGAAAGAATCAATTTGAATAACTTCGCGATGATAATTTTGCGATGATAATGATAATTTCCTTCTGATAACATGAT
The DNA here is from genome assembly GCA_009724625.1 of Deladenus siricidicola. Classification (NCBI taxonomy): domain Eukaryota; kingdom Metazoa; phylum Nematoda; class Chromadorea; order Rhabditida; family Sphaerulariidae; genus Deladenus; species Deladenus siricidicola. The sequence continues at coordinate 27,306 of SAUE01000433.1, read as the reverse complement.
TGCTTGTTTTTTGGATTATATCATTTTCTGACAATTCTGTCTGATAATCATCGATGGACTGCAGTCTCTGGTTTCTCTGCTGTTTCTTATTTCTCTGTTATATCTCGTTTCTCTGCCATCTCTCGCTTCTCTGCCGTCTCTTGATTCATTTCGGGTTTTTCGTTTCTCTACCGCCTCTTGCTTTTTTGTAGTCTTTCGCTCCATTGCAGTCCATCCACTCCATTTCGCTTCATTCTCTGCCATCTGTCGTTTCTCTGTCATCGCTCGCTTTTTTTTTGCGGTCTCTCGCTTCTCTGCATCTCTCATTTCTTTGCCGTTTCTGGCTTCTTCGCTGTCTCTTCAAAACTCTTTGTGATATATTTGCAAGGAAATGTTTTATTTCTATTTTGTCATGTTTAATGCGAAAAAGGCAACAATTTTGTCGAAAGTTTTTTTGTTTTTCCGCCAAAGTGCAAATTGCAAATTGCAAATCACACTGCAAATTGTGAGACGATCTTTTTTATCTGTGCAATGTCAATTGATAATGATATTAATAATGATAATTTTTCAATGATTTTTGCTATGCGATTTTACTTCAATGTGTTTAATGATATTATCATTTTGAATACGACCGAAACTTTTCTTTTTGGTGAAAAAGGATTTTTGAGTGCAATTATTTTGAGTCCCAATTTTGGCGGGAATTCAAATTATATAGCGAACGGTCTTTTACTCACGCCGTGCGTGACAAAGTTATTTAATAATATTATCATTTTGTAAAGTTGTTTAATGACATTATCATTTTTTAAATTTCTCATGATATTATCATTATTCGATATTGATATTAATTTTTTTTCTTTAGAATATCAAAGACCACCACCTTCTGATATTTCGTCAAACTGAGTGAGATTTGAGATTCGGAGGTGATTGAGAATTGTTGAGAATGATTCTCAATGATTTCTCCACAAATGATTCGAAACTCATCGAAATCGAAAATGAGAATGAGAATGAGGCGAGCTCATCATCGTCAATATCATCATCATCATTATTATCGAATGGCGCTAAGAATGATAATGGCGCGTCAGTAATGATAAATGACAATGAGAATATTGAGAATGATATTGAGGCATCAATGATGCCGTCTTCATCGTCAGCACTGATATCATTGTCGTCATCGTCACCACGGATGATATCATTATCATTACCGTCACTGATATCATCATCGTCTCCAATGTCATCATCGTCACTGATATCATTATCAAATCCACGGCCGTCTTCATCAAGGTCATTCTCATTCTCAGACGATCATTCTCATTCTCATCTGCGGCCATTATCACTATCATTCGACTCGCCAGCGACAACTATCATTTCGAGAAAAGTGAGAATATCACAGCCGAAGCTGAGATTCTCAGAGAGGGTTTGTCGACGAAAGCGAAGAAACAGCTGTGGCACAGCTGCGACAGCTTGCCAAAGTGCAAATTTTATGCAAATTTCATCTAGTGCCAATTCTACACAAATCTCTTCTACTGCAAATTTTGTGCAAATTCCTTCTACTGCAAATTCTATGCAAATTTTGTTTGCTGCAAATTCTACGCAAATTCAATCTGCTGCAAATTTCCAATTGTCATTGTCAAAGTGCCATAACCTTCCGTACGGGTCCGAGAAATTGGCGCCAATCGATGCTAATTGTCAACCGCAAACTCCACACACTACCGCCAATATAAGAATTCCGCCACAAATGTGCCGATGTGAATTGGCTGCAAATTGCCAAGCGCCAAGCACCGCCGACTCACCGCCAATTTGCAGGCAAATTCTTCAGTCGCAAAGAAGAAAAATTTGCACTCATTGCGCAAATTTGTCAAATGTCTATGCAAATTCGCGCAAATTTGCAAAAGGACGTTGTCGCAGTAGTGCAAATTTGCAAGGCTCATCCTCATTGTCATCCTCCTCAGAGTTCTGGTGTCGACAATTGGCGCTAATTGTCGCCTTCATCCTCTCCACCGTGCTCTTCGGCGCCAGCGCCATTCGCTACGGTAGCGCGGTTACGGCGGCGGCGGGCGGCGGCGGCGGCGCTCCAATTCAAGTCGACCCGGCGATTTTGGCCGTCTTTCGCGACGTGCACGACGGCCACGAGGTGGAACTGGAGAAAATGGTGTGCTAATTCATTTATTTGCTTTTCCTTGCTTGTCGCGTGCAAATTTGCACCAAATTTTCAACCAAATTTAATTTCAAAAAGCATAAAAAATGACAAAAAATCCATCTTTTGGCGTAACTCATATGTGATTGAGTGCAAACTTGTGCAAATTTGCACAAAAATTTGCATATTTTTGTGCAAATTTGCTCGTTATAGATAATGGACCGTTCCACGAATCGACTGTACATTGGCGGCGTCGACCATCTCTACGACGTGTCGCCGGACGCGCTGGCGATCCGCGAGCACGCGGTCACCGGTCCGCGGCCGGACTCCGTCCTGTGCGCCGGTACGTTCTTTGAATTCTTTCGAATTCATGTTTCTAACAAAAGAGAGAGAGAGTGTGGGTGAGACAGAGAGAGAGAAGCAGACAGACAGCGAGTGAGGGACGCCGTAAGAAATGGACAAAGGGAGAGAGAAACGCAGAGAGAGAGAGAAACATGACACGTAGAGAGGCATAGGGACAGAGTGAGATAGAGAAAGAGAGATTTTCTGTTCTTCCAAATTTTTAATCGATTTTCTTGCGAAAAAGATTATTTCTAAAATCTTTTCTTTCTTGCTTTCGTTCTTTCTTTATTCTTTCTTACTCTTTTTTGTGTTTGAAATTTAAAGAAGAAAGAAAGAATTAGAAAGCAAAACAGAAAGAAAGAGTGAGAAAGCAAAGCAGAAAAGGGAAGAAAAAAAAGAAATTATTTTCTCTCCGCAAAGAAAGAAAAATAAATCGAAATTTATTTTTATTTTTTGCATTCCGATCTTATCTGCGCCACAGCAAGCACACAACCTGCTTTCCTTCCTGTGTCCTATGTGTGCGTGTGTGTTGTTTCGTGTTTTGTGTTTCGTGTGTGTGTGTGTGTGTGTTTATGGTTTGGTAATTAAAAAAAATTTATGTCATATTTTTATTGAAATGATTTTGTGAAAAATAAATTTTCCGTCAAAAAAGCAACAAAAATTTTCCATCGAGTCATGAATTTCTTTGTGTCTGACGGTCTATTTGTTTGTCTTACTCTATCAATACTTTCTCAATTTATCTGTGCATGTCTAACTCATACTCTCTAGCTTTTTTTGTTTATGCTAGCTAGTCTTAATTGCTTATTTTTCGAAGTTATCTTATTCAATTTTTTACGTTTCTCTCGTTGTTTGACTGTCTATATATCTGTCTGTCTCTCTAAGTTTTTCCGTTTTGTCTGTCTGTTTGTCTGTTTATTGGTCCACCTGTATCATGTTTGTCTGTCTGTCTGTATGTCTGTCTGATTGTCTCTCTTTCACCTTATTCATTGTTTTGTGTGTTCAAATTTTCGCTGAATTTGCACAGTTCATTTGTCTGGGAAATAATAAAAAAATAAATTATCGCAAAAAGAGAGACGCAAAAACGAAAAAAAAATTTTGGGGGCAGAAATAATGAACACGAATTTGAGCGTTTTTTTCCACAAATTTCCAAACAAAAAAATCGAAGTAAAAAACACAAAAATTATACAAAAAATCAAAAAATTCTATGAAAAAATGTGTTATTGTGTCCTTTTGTGTGTGTTTCATGTGTGTGTATGTGTGATCGCGCACACAATATGAATGTGTATGTGTGCGTGTTCATGTTTTGTGTGTGTGTGTATATCGTTTTGTATTGTTTCAAGTGTGTATGTGTGTGTATTGCGCACAGAATACGTTATTCGTAATTTGTATTTCAAAAGTGAGTGTGTGTGTGTGTGTGTGTATGTGTCGCTTTGTGTTTCTTCATACATATGTGTATATGTGTGGCGTTGTGTGTATGCAAATGAGTTGTGTGTGTGTATTGTTGTCAAAAAAAGTTGAAACAAATGGGATTTCCACTCAAAATAGGCGGTGGCGGCGGCAAATCGATGTATGGATAAAGGGGATTAGCGGGATGAAGAGAAGAAAGAGATTGTAATCCGCCTATATATCCTCTATATCCTCGCCCATGAGGTCAATAATGAAGATTTTAAAACAATCCACACAAAAATAATACGAAAAATAAATAATAAAAAATAAATAAATATTGAAAAAAAATTTAAAAAATAAAATTTTTTTCCAATTTTTTGAACCAAAAATTTAAACCAAAAATTTCTTAAACCAAAACCATACTTTGTCTCTCTGGAAATGTGTGTGTATACAGTATGATAGCGTATGTTATCAAATGCATACCGTAGTTGATGGGGCCAAAAATGCAAAATTTTATTTAAATGAATCCAAACAAAAATAAAAAATTTATAAAAAATATTTTAAAATTTAACAAAAATAAAAAAGAAATCCTAAGAAAATCGGTGTTACCGTGACCGGCAGATACATATATGTGCATCCGGTAGTAACCGTGGTAATAAGTAACAAATTTTCAGACGCGTTGAGCGTGTGCAAAGAGCCGCTGGTCGCCACGCACTCCTACACGAAAGCGCTGGCGATATGGCCGAGCCTGAACAAGCTGATCGAGTGCACCAGCCTCTATCAGGTTTTTTTTAATCAATAGAGGAGGAGGAGGAGGGTTAAGGGTTGAGAAAGAAGGAATGAATGAGAACTAGTCAATGAGGAGGAAGAGGGGAAAGAGAGAGGCGGATGGGAGGTCGATTGGGGGGGGGGGGGGGCTCTACCAGGTTGGAGGGCGAAGCGGGAAGAAGGGGGAAGGGGGGTTCTTTTTAACATTGGGGGGGGCCGGGGAAAAGGGGGGGGTGGACTGCGAGGGGAGCGGGGACGATAGAAAACAAGGGGCAGAGAGAGAAGGNGAAAAAGTAGGAAGGAATGTCGAGTGGGTATGTAGAGGAAGTGACGATCTCGCCGAGCCCGAGCCGAGTCCGGTTATCGAGTGCACCAAAGAAGTTTTGTGGATTAAGGGAAAGGGAATATGTAGAAGCAATAAAGAACGAAAGGAATTGAGCAGGAAAGGAAAGAGAAGGAAGAGGAGTGAAATTCCTTTTCGCAACAATTTTTTTTTCTCTAGGGTCGCTGTCGGACGCGCAACTTGTCGAACATTCGCCGCGAGGCGGACATTCGCGTGTCGCGGCCCGGCGTCGTCGCCAACGATCAGCCGTCGTCGGCGGTGATTTTCGTCGGCAGCGGTCCGGCGTCCGGCACGTCCGGCTCCGCGTCCGCGCTCTTCGACGCGTCGGCGGCTAGCGACGAGGGCGGCGGCGCTAGCGCCAGTGGCGCCGCCGCCGCCACGCCCTCAAAAGTCCTCTACGTCGGCTCGACGTACGTGCCGGTCAGCGCAGGACCGCGCGACGCGCTCGACGTGCCGGCGGTCGCGTCGCTGTCGCTGGACGCGGCGGGCGCGCGCCTCTTCGAGTTCGCGTCGCAGTCGATTTCGTCGGGGACGTTCATGAAGCTCGACTATCGGCGAATGCCGTCGTTTAAGTGAGTGACATACAAACTGTCAATACACATTTGTAATGTGTTTCAGATTACTGTTACCGTACTGTAGCCTTAACCAATTGTACGACTGTAGCTCTAAGAAAATTTTGCACTGTACCTCTAAGAAAATGAACTACTGTAACTCTAATCAAAAATACTATTGTAGATTTAATCAAGTCAACTACTGTAGTTCTCAGCAAATCAACCACTGTAGCTCTAATCAAATACACTACTGTGGCTCTAAGGAAATGTATGATTGTTGTTTTAAACAAATGTACTACTGTAGCTTTGAGCAAATAAAGTACTGTAGCTATGATAGTTTTAAGCAATTGTTATCGTAGTCGTGGAAATATACTGTAACTTTTGAGATGCATATATAGAATAAGTTTAAGAACGTCTTACGGTAGCAGCACTGAACGGTGCTTACCGTAGTCTTAAAACAGTGCTACCGCATATGGCTCTAAAAACTCACCACTGTACAGTTGCGGGCAGTGGATAGAGAACTGCAACTTTAAGACAGATACATGTATGGTAAACTTAAAAATAAAAATAAAAATTTTCATGTAATTTTTCTCTCTCGCTCAGAATCGACTACGTGGGCGGTTTCGAGGCGAACGGCTTCGCCTACTTCGCCACGCGCCAGCCGAAGTACGCGCCGTCGGCGGCGGCGGACACTCAGCCGCAAATCTCAAAGTTGGCGCGCGTGTGCACGGCGGACGCAAACTTCTACAGCTACACGGAGGCGCCGCTGGAGTGCGCGCGCGCCGGCGTCAACTACAACCTGCTGCAGGACATCAGCGTCGGCAATCCCGGCTTTGATTTGGCCGTCTCGCTGCGCATCAAGTCAGTCTTTTTTGCTTTTTTTGCAGTTTTAGTCGCCATCATCAATCAGCATCAGCATTGTTGGTGGCTCTGAGCTCCGCCGTGAATATGGCCTTATGATAGTGAGTGAGTGAGTAATGCAAGTGTTGATGGTCATGATCAGACGAAAGTGACAAGGCCACATTGATTGGCAAACGAGACAGAGAGCGAGAGCGAGGGCGCGAGAGTGACAAAAAGAGAGAGAGATAGGCAGACTGATTGAGAGTAAGAGATTCAGTAAGAGTTAGAGAGAAAGAGTGGCAGACATAGGAAGAAATGCAGAGAGAGAGAGAGAGAGACACGAGGAGAGGCAGAGAGAAAGAAAAAGACATAGAGAACGAAAGGTTGTCTGTTTTTCGAATAACAGAGAGGGAGAGAAATAGAAAGAGAGAGGGAGAGGGAGAGAGGGAGAGACAATATATGTACGTGTGTTCAATAAAATATTTATCATTTCTTCTTCCGGCTTCAGACCCACAGACCTCGTGCTGTTCGGCGTATTTTCGCGCGGCGACGGCGTCGAGCGCAACGTGACCAGCCGCGACTCCGCCCTCTGCGTCTTCACCATCAAAGAGATCGAGGCGAAATTCTTCGAGAACATTCGCGTCTGCTACAACGGTGCCACCAGAACGGTATGTGTACTGTACATACACATATGTACACTTGCTGTTACGGTTTTTTTCAAAAAATTATTCTTAGTTTTAGCTTCAGGTCCAGCCTGTCACTAAAAATTCTACCCAATCTTGTTCATTAAAACAATCCGTAAAACTACGGTAGTACAGCACACAAATCACCCTGAAACTACGGTAATTGGCTAAAAAACACCATAAAGCTATGGTAATCAAGCCAAAAGAACCTTAAACTACGATGGTTAAGTCAAATAACCACATAAAACTACGTTAATTAAGCCACCCGCTACTGTAGTCTGTAATTGTCCGTTATCGTAATCTTTCACTACCCGCCCCCCCCCCTTCACCATACCGTATTCAACGCTACTGTGTTTTTATTCTTTATCAGTTATTGTAACCTACCTTTTGCTATATGCCACCGTAACGCCCATCACATACATATGTATGTAGATAATAATAATTTTTGACTCTTACAGAACCTACCCTGGTTCAACTCGGACAAGATGTGCACGGCGACGCGCTACCCCGACTCGGAGATCATGTGCGGCAAGGACGTGAACAGCTACATTGGCGGCGAGATTCCCATCCAGGCGCGACCGTCGCTGGTCGACCGCACGGCGGTGTTCACCGCCGTCGCGTTCAGCTCCGTGCAGACGGCCACCGTCGCGTTCATCGCCACCGCCGACGGCGTGCTGCACAAGGTCTGCGGGGCTGGGGGGCTTGGGCGTTGACATTTTTTGAAAATTTGCAAATTATAAAATTTGCAACCTCAAACATCGGCCAATTCAAACGCTAGTCATTTCGATAACTTGCAAATTCAAAATTTGCAAACAATTTATAAAATTTGCAAGCAATTCTCAAAAATTTGCAGGCGCTGATCGAGGGGCAGGACGGCGGCATCTCGCGCATCTACAAGTCGATTCAGCTGACCGCCGACTCGGCGCCCCTCCTGCCGGACATGGAGTTGGACGAGAAGAACGGGCTGCTCTACGCTATGAGCCGATGGGCCGTCTACAAGGTAAGGAAGGCACATTGGAGGAGTCTTGAAGTTGGTGGAGAGGTGGCGGGAGTGGAGTACGGTAGATTGGGAGTGGTAAAGTAGCGTAAAATGAGGTGATGAAGTACGGTAAAATAGAGTGATAGAGTACGATAAAATGAGATGAAAATGTAAGGTGGATTACGGTAGTACACATACACACACACAAAAGTATATCACGCAATACAAACGTACCGTAATTTGCAGGTGAACGTGCGACTGTGCTCGCAGTCGGCGGACTGTAACGCGTGCATGGACGCCGGCGACCCCTACTGTGGCTGGTGCATGCGGCCGTCCGCCTGCACCACGCAGGACGTATGCGACGCGGACGCCATCGACCCGAACGCCGACTGGCTCAACTACAAGTCCGGCCGATGTCCACTGTATAACATTTTGAAAATTTTTGTTCTTTTGTAATTGTGTGGAGGTGACTAAAAAGTGTCATACATGTATATATGTTTATCCCCTCGTTGACTATGCCTCTTGCATACTACCGTATTTTCTCAACCATATGTACTAGGGATGCAACGAGGCTCGGGTTCGGGTTCGAAATAGTTCGGGTTCGCGCCTTTTTTTGGGTTCGAAGTTCGAGTTCGGGTTCGAAAAAAATTGAGATGAAAAGTTCGAGTTCGGGTTCGAGTTCGAAAAAAATCCTCGGGTTCGAGTTCGGGTTCGAAAAATTTTAAAGTTCGCGCTTTTTCGAACCTTTTTCTAATGTGTTGCATTTCTCATAATTTTCAATAAAAATTACATAATATTTCCGTGTCCCGACAACTCGCCGACAGACAACTCGCCGACAGACAACTCGCCGCCAAACAACTCGCCGCCGATTAAGTTTTACAGACAATTTTAAACTATTGTTTAAACCACTTGGAGTATTTTTTATAAAAACTACATATTTATGATTTAATTAAATAGTATTTCAGTTATAATTTTAAAATGCGTACATAATAAAGAGTTTCTATCATAATAATAAACATAATTCAAAATCAAAATTGTTCAAAGTTAGTTGTAAAAATCACATTTCAAATTTTTATCTTTGAAGCCGTTTGTGAATTATCTAAATAAATTCTAAGCTTAGGCTTTAGGCTAAGGCTAAGCCTCAGCGTTAGGCTAATCCTCAGGTAGGCTTAGGCTTAGGCTTAGGCGTTGGCTTAGGCTCTGTTTTTTGTGTTTTTTCAAAAAACGATTGAATTTTAAAATTATTAGTGAAAAATAATAAACATATTAAAAAAATAATCCAAGTAGTTTAAACAATAGTTTAAAATTGTCTGTAAAACTTAATCGGCGGCGAGTTGTTTGGCGGCGAGTTGTCGGTACGCTAATATTTCACAACTCCTGAATTTGTTTTTATTACTGACAATTTTACAATGTCGAATTTATGATGAAAGATAATTGTTTATAACATTTTGCATAATTTCACGAATTTGAACTGATGTTTAGCAAATTTATTCATTAAATGAGAAAAGCACAAAAAGCAAAGTCGTGAAATAAACCCGTATTGATTGATTTTGTTCACTCGAGAAAATTTAAAGTCACGTAACACAAAGCCAAATAATGGTAACTGAATTTTTATGAATGGGCTTATCAGTGCTTCTTGGAAATGTTGACATAGTAGTCATAGTTGATGGATGCGTCGATGAGAAAATGGTTGTGATTTTTATTTTCTTATTTTCTACTTTCATAAACCAGGATGAAAATGTCTCAATACGATTTGATTGCTGACAAGCTCGGTCGATTTGAACGATAAATTTATTTTTATTTTTTTTATTTTTTTTTATAGCTCGGTCGAAAATTTATTTTATATAAAAATTAATTTCAAAAATGCGCACCGAAAAATTGACGCTTTTCACGAAATTTTCTGTTGCGCATATGTAACAAAATCTCTCGTCCCCTTGTTAGTGGCTTTGTGTTACGTGACTTTAAATTTTCTCGAGTGAACAAAATCAATTTTTTTTTCTCCATTCAAAGGGCAGGATTTTCAAAAATGTACATAAAAACAATTTGCTGCGCTATCAATATAAATTTTAATTTTTCATATGTATGCATTTGAGCTGTTTCTAATTTTAAATTTATAATTAAATTTATAATCGTTTTCCCCCTTATGTTTCTGGTGATGTATTTGATAATATGACAAAATCAATAC
>SAUE01000432.1:24592-43282 GCA_009724625.1 Deladenus siricidicola | reverse complement strand
AAAAACTTTATTCACATTACTTTCATACCGAACTTTAGCATAGAAAAATCGCAAAAGTCAAAGTAAACACAACGCCACTATCATCGTTTTGAAATTGGCGTGCAAACGTTTTTTTAACCTGAGGACTTTTTTTGCCTTGGAGCACATATTATCGAAAAATTTTTCTGGTTCCCAGATTTAAAAAAGATTTAATAAAGATAATATAAAAAAATATATAAAAATCGGCAAGCTTTTTATTTGAATTATTGACGTAGAATATGCGAGATTTCTCTCGAAAATAAGCTATGTATTTAAAGATTTGTTTACGTTTTAGGTTGGCAATTATTAATTTTTAATTATGTAAAAAATGAAAAGCGAAAAAATTGTTGTTGTTTAGATTTCACCTCCGGTGGTGGATTTGGGTGAATCCGGCCCGGTAAGATGTCAGCGTTGTAAGGCTTATATGTGTTCGTTCATGGAGTTTATTGACGGTGGGAGGAAGTTCCGATGTCCTTTTTGTAAAGCTGTTTCCACAGGTAATTTTTAAAAATTTATTTGAATTTTATTTTGGCTTTTGAAATGTTTGTTATTTCTTTCAGACTAGTAAAATTTTTCAAATAATATGAATTTAGTTGAGGACACTTACTTCGCTCATTTGGACCATACGGGTCGTCGAACGGACATTTCATTTAGGCCAGAGCTCTATTTGGGATCCTACGAATTTGTCGCCACTAAGGAATATTGTAAAAACGGACTCAAACCCAAGGAACCGGCTTTTATCTTTATGCTCGATGTCTCTTACAACGCAATTCGTCATGGACTTGTTGAGCTGTTTTGTCGAAATATTGTAGATCTTCTCAGAAGCCTGCCGCGGTTGGTTTTTTCTTGGTTTATTATAATGCAAAATTTGTCAGAATTGTGAAATTATATGTTTTGAACAATTTTTGCAGAGATTACGGAATGGACAAATCAACGCTGAAAATCGGCTTTGCCACTTATGATAATGTGATTCATTTTTACAAGTTGGGTGAAGGTGGTGCTAGGCCGTCTATGCTTGTTGTCACGGATACGACGGACATTTTTGCGCCGTTGGCTGATGGGTTTTTGGTAGACTTCGAGCGAGCCGAATCTTCGCTAGTCAAGTATTTTTTTATTATGTACAAAAAGACTAAACATTGCAAAAACTTGATAGCTTTGAAATGATTTGAATTATTCTATAAAGATAGATTTTTTGCTTTAAAATTTTGATGATAATTTTTTTAATCAATTTTTAATTTTTAGTTGTTTGCGAGAGATTGTTAGAAACTTTTCGGATACACGTATCACTGAAACTTTACTGGGCCCAGTGATTCAGGCCGGATTGGACGCACTCAAGAGCGTAGATCGAGCCGGAAAATTATTCATATTTCATACTTCACTTCCTACGCTAGAATGTCCCGGCCAGTTGAAAAATCGTGAGGATCGTCAGGTCCTTGGCTCTGACAAAGAAAAGGTTTTTTTCGAGTTTTACGCATAAAAAGGATCAGAGTACAATGATATTTTTTAAGTCTGTTCTTACGCCCGCCATTGAGTTCTACACGAAATTGGGTGAGAAATGCGTCAAAAACGCATGCTCGGTTGATCTTTTCTTTTTCCCAAATTCTTTCGTCGATTTGGCTTCAATTGCTCCGGTGGCCAATTTAAGCGGTGGCTCTATCTACAAATATCAATATTTTGACGTACGTTTTTTAATTAAAATTTTTATTTTTTTTTGAGTATGAGTTGTTACTCGGGATGGACGCTTTATAGTTAGCTGCTTTTATTATATATTTTTTTCTATTTAAGCATTCCACAGATGGGAAGCGATTTTTGAACGATTTGAGACGCTGTATTAGTCGTCAGGTTGTTTTCGACGTGATGATGCGTGTTAGAACATCTACAGGTATCGTCTATTATTTTATATTATTACAGTCTGGCATATTTAGGGGGGGGGGGCATGCTCCCTCCTTCATTGAGTAAATTTTTAAAAGTAAATTGGTGGCAAAAATTGAAATTTTTGGATCATGCTCTTTCCGAAATTCGTAAAAAAAACATCACTGATTGTATCACAGGCATTCGACCGACTGGTTTCTACGGCTCATTCTATATGCAAAACACAACGGATATTGAGGTGAGCGCGCTTGACAGCGATAAGTCGGTTCAGGTGGAGATGAAGTACGACGACAAATTGGACGAGAAGGAGCCGGTCTTCTTCCAGACAGCCGTTTTGTTTACGAGTTGCGGAGGCCAGCGACGTTTGCGAATTCATAATTTAGCACTTCCTGCTAGTTCGGACTATAACTCCATTTATCGTCTTGCTGATGAAGACGCCGTTATCACGCATTTATTTAAAGCTGGTGAGCATTTGGTTATAAAGAAGAATATTAAAGTCTTATACATATTTTGGTTTGTATAAAAAATTAGAAATTTTTGCTCTTGATTTTCCAATCTCATTACTGATTTTCCATTGAACTTTTTGTTTCCAAAAAAATCTAAGGCTTATACTCATAATTATTGATTTTTTTCTGTATATTAGATTATTTTCAAATGATTTTTTTACAATCACGACAAATTTTTTGGATAAAATGATTGGATAAAAAAAGATTGCGTTTTTGAGTATATTTTAAGGTTTATATCATGGGTGGCAAAATTTTCCGTTTCCATTTTCCGATTTTCCTCTTTTTTTGCCTAAAATTTTCCATTTTACGAAAATGGATCATTTTCCGGAAAATTTCGCATAAAAACTTTGTAAATTTTGGTATAAAAAATCTGTATTTTCTGTTTTTGGATAAAATTTGAAAAAATCTGTATTTTCCTTTTCCATTTTCCGGTTTTTTGAAAATTTTCCGTTTTCCAAACGCGGAAAATAAAAGTTCTTTCCATTTTCCCTTACGTAAATGAAATTTTATTTTCCTGCCACCCCTGGTTTATACATTTAAAAAAAATTGTCTAAAAATAAATTTGTTTAAAATTGACTAGAATTGAAACTACAATAGTTATTCGAGTGAAAGGATTTTCTTATGAAACTTAAAAAATTCTCGAAGTTTTTAAAATCTGTAATTTTCAAATGCTAATTTGAATAGTACATATACATTAAATATATTTTTATAATTATCTCGTTTTTTCTAGCTGAACAAATTGTGCGCGAAAAAGCGCCAAAAGAGATGCGCGATGAACTTGTTTCCACGTGTGCCCGAATTCTTGCTACATACCGCGATAAATGTAGCGATACCGCACCTAAAACACAATTAATTCTTCCGGAGTGTTTGAAATTGTTACCTGTCCACGTTAACTGCATCCTCAAAAATGATGCCCTAAATGGCGGTATGTGTTTTGAATTTTTTTCTTTTTGATTTTGATTGAAATTGAAAATTTCAAAAACAATTTGGAGGTTTAAAAAATACGATATTAGAAGATTTTTAACTATGTTGGATCTCGCAAAAAATTTAGGCAGTGAATTGACGGTGGACGACCGCGCGTGGATGATGAGTTTAGTGCCGTCTATGACGGTGTCCGACGTGTCTCGTTTTCTCTATCCACGTGTGTACCCGATCACTCAACTCACCGACCCAATAGCAGAGAATGGTACAGCGGAAAATGGAACTAAAGACGGCGCTGTCAGCTCTCAATTCTCAGTGCCAACTCAAATGCGGGCGTCGATCGATTATTTTCAGTCGGAAGAAGCCTACCTCATCGAAAACGGAATGGTCGCATTTGTGTGGGTAGGACAAAATGTGTCCACGCAGTGGCTGCAGAGCGTTTTCAACGTCAGTGCCATTCATCATTTGGACTCGGAACAGGTTGATTATTTCGTTCTTAGAGCAATAATGGTTGACTCTGAAACATTTCAGGGATCAGCCGCCGACTAATTGTCTAATGAAATCATTCGAATTTCTAAAGTAAAATTAAATTTTTTCAACCGAAAAATCCATGGTATCCATAAAAATCCATTTTTGGATTCAGGATTTTGTGCGATGGTCGATCGCCGTATTAGGAGGGATTGTTGTTCAGAATTAGGGTGATGAGGGATTGTTGTTTGAAAATAAAAAATAATTTAAAAAATTTTAGCACGAATTGCCAGTAATTGAGAATGAGCCATCGCGCGCCCTTCGTCAACTTTTGACGCATTTGAACGCCGGCCGCCCGCGACACCTCAAAATTTTCATAATCAAACAACACGACGGACTCGAATCGTGGATGAAGAAGTTTCTCGTGGAGGATCGCTATGCGGCCAACTCAAATACATATGTTGACTTTCTGTGCTTCGTGCACCGCGAAATTCGCAATTTACTCGACTAATGGGATGCGGAATTATTTTGAAAACCAAATGAAAGAGTGAAAAATGTTAATTTCAATTATTTTAAATTGATTTTAATCAAAAAATCCAAAATGTGCAAAGCGAAATTCAATTTTTTTGGGTTTTTTCTATATGAAAGTAATTTCGATTGATTATGTTAGGCGGTATTTGATTGAAGACTTTCGTTTTTCTTCAGTTGCGTAAGAGTAGAAAGTATATTTATATGTTCCTTCTGTGGTATAATTATTATTGTATTATTATAATTATTTATTATATAATAAATTGTTCGGGACCTATGTGAAAAAAGAACAACAAAATTACGTGAAGAACAACAATTAAACTTTAAAGAATAAATTTCTCCAATAAAAACTATTTTTGTATCTAATGAGAAATTATGCTGATCCGTAAACGCTCTCTGATAAAAGGTTCACAGAAAAATATTTTAATTTTTTCAAGGTTTATCTTACTCAAATTAAAAAACTTATGGCCTAAGCTTTCAAAATTCCACCAAACTGTAGGATCTCTGAAATTTTCATGTTAGTATGCTAATGATATAGGTTAGTATGCTAATGATATAGTATGCATGTAATGAAAAATTGAGGCCGAGATTTGTTAATTGATTAAATAATCATGCACAATGCAGATTTTCGATTGAATCCGCCGAGTTTACCATTTAGCTGACCATCCGCAGAGCTCTTGCTCTGCTTTCCGCCAGAAGCGTCGCTCGTGCTCGACTTCTTCTCCGTCGAATGTGTTGTGGTGGTTGCGGCGGTAGTCGTGTTAGAGTCCTTGTGTGTTCGCCGAGAACGGTTTGACAGCGCAGATCCCGGCCTCAGCCCGGCGCCCTCGTCGGCGGCGTTAGCGGTCGAATTCTTCTTCTTCGAGTTCAGGCGATCAAGACCCGATACAGCGTTCTCATCGCCGGCACCAGCGCTAACGTCGCCTGAAAATGGCCGTCAATTATATCTGTTTGATAAAAAGGAAATTTAAAGTTCTCCAAATAAAAAAAAAGACAGAAGAAAGTGAGAAATGGAACAGCACCTACTTGTGAAGCTCGATGCGCTTTGAAGCCGCGACAAATTGGCGGTGCCGCCCGTACGCGGATTGGTTCCACTCACTTTCCGCTCGTTCGCACCGCCCGGTCGCAGTGCCACCAACATGGCTGGTGTATTGTGCAGGCAGAGGATGGGTAGCTGAGCGGTCTGTGAGAGACGCGCGAGAATTCTATTACCATCAACGCCCATTATCAGTTGTTGGACACGTCGGTGGGTGTTGAATGAGCTGAGAAGATGGCCGGTGGACGTCTCCCACGCCTCAATCCATCCATTTTTATCCGCTAAATTTTTTTTATAATTATGATAGCAAATTTTTCAAAAATTCATTTAACTACAAAATATTACATATAAAGAAAATATTAAAAGAAGTAAAACAATCAAAATTGTTTTTCTCATATTTAATAATTCCATAGATAAACAAACGTACCCGATATCATAACACTGCCATCCTGGCTGATCTCGATGGCGAGCAGTGGATACCTCGTTGGTATTGCAAGGCGTATGGTGCCTGTAGACACGTCCCAAACGATAATCTGCTGGTCTCGGCCACCGCTAGCAACGGAACGGCCGTCCTCCGCGATGCAACAACATGTAATGACGTCGACGTGACCAACTAACACTTGCGTCAAAAAACCAGAGTCTGTCTGCCAGACTTTCAGCGATAAATCCAAAGATCCAGTGACGAGAGCCGTTCCCAAGCGATTTAAATGGTAGCAAACTACTTCCTGATTGTGATGAGCTTTCGACTTTAGAACTACTCGGCTATCAATATTCAGTGACCAAATGTTTACTCTAAAAACGAGCACAAAAATAATTCAAATAATTTAAATATTTTTTAAACATACTCTTTGTATTTCCGAGCATTCTGCCCCACAACGACAAATGTTTCCGCCCGAGCAGAATAACGAGCCAAAATAGGCGGCCGTAGATCGGGTATTATGGCTAGCATATCGTCACCGGTCAGCGGCGACGAAGTGTAGTTGTTCCCACTGCCCTGCCCGCCGCCAGAACTTCCGAGTTGGGTAATTCCGCTTCCGGAATGGTAAAGGCCGCTGGGCATTTGCATACCCCCAGAATAGCCGGCACCGATTTGATTACCCGGTATGGTCAAAGCACCTCCGCTTGACGCCGCGCTACTGTAAATGAACGCCTCATCTGCGTACGAGGTAAGACTCCATACTTGTGCTTGAAAGGATTTGTCGAGACTAAGCACACGAAATCCGTCTGCTAGACAACATATCGAACTAACCTACAAAAAATTTGTACGATTAAACAGAACCGGTCTGGTAAGAAAATCATACTTCCCCGCCGCCCTGCAATTTTTAAATATATTTTAAAAATTTTAATACAACATACAAGTATACCACAATAAATAGATTTTTTTCAATTGTATTTATTAAACTGTGATCCAATAATTAATTTAAATACTGCTCATACCTCACCGGTGTTGTGAACCTGAAGATGTTTAAGCAATTGACCAGTCGACACATCCCACATGGAAATTCCTCCCTGTGCATTTCCACTTAACAAATATAGCGAATCGACGGTAAAATCCAATGCCGTGACAGCACCACTTTTTTGTTGTGATGTCTACAAAAATCTATTTGATTTAACAGTTCAAAAGAATGGCATATAACAAATTATGATAAAAAGAGACCGTCCACATGCATTGACACACATCCAAGTCCCAGTATGCCAGAATTCCGTCAATTGTGCCACAACCCGCGCCCTTCTCATCCGGCGAAATACAAACGCACGCCAACGCGCTGCGCTCATTTTGAAGAGATTCGCGCTCAATGGAGTTCATGTTCCACATGTGCACGCGATCGCCGCACGCAGCCAACACGAACGAATTATCAACACTAATCTTCAAAAAAACATTTAAAACTCTATAAAGTTAAAAACTTTTTTTCTTTCAAATAAACCTTGAGCGAAGTAATGGGAGCTTGCAAAAGGCAGTGAAGGACTTCAAGCAATTGGCCATTATGAATATCGTAAATGAGAATTTTGCCGCGCGTCGCCGCAAATAATTGGCAGTCATCCGATGAGACGGCCAGCGCGTTTACCCGTGAATCGTGACCCTAATTTTCAACATAATAATACATTTTTTAATAAAGAAAGCAGTTCTCGAATTTTGAAAATGTTTAGAAGCTGAAACAAATATTTGCAGCTTTTTGCTTTTGTATTTCAGCGCTATCATTTTTTCAAAAAATTGACTTAAACTGGAAAAATTCACAATTCAAAAAAAAGTTCAATTTCTTAGTTCAAGAATATTAAAAAAATCAACTTCAAAGAAACTTGTTGCAATCGTCAAACAAAAATTACCGAAAGTTCATGAAGCTCTTGTGAAGAAACCATGCTAAAAACCCGTAAAGTTTCGTCTTCACATGCAACTGCCAAAAATGCATCATTGCTAAAATTGAACAATTTTCAAATAATTTTTCATTTGTTTTAACACAAAAAATATGTATTGTTTCCTATGCAAAGAGCAATAAAACGTTGAAAAAATACCTGGTAATTGCCAGACAAGTCACGGGCGCCATTAGTCCTCCCATTTTCAGAATGATTGTGCTCTTCTCGATGTCCCAAACCATAACCACAAAGTCACCGGAGCCCGTCACTAACAGCTCGTTGTCTGACGACAGTTGCAGCCCCACCACAGGGCCAGTATGATCGCGGAAAATGCGTAAGACAGCGCCGCTCTCAATGCTAATCACACGAGCGGACGAGTCCACCGAGCCCGTGACGATCCACTTATCGTCGGCACTCAGAAGTGAGCAAAGAATTCGAGCGTTGCTCACCTTCAGCGTTTTGATACACTCCTCCGACTGGAAATTTAAGCAATGTACAGAGTTTATTTCATGAAGTAAAAATGCTATTTTTCTGAATAAATTTATCAACCTTTAAAACATGAATAATGAATTCATCCCTAACTATCCCCGTAGCCACAATATTCAATTACACCAAATCAAATCAAACAAAGTAAACCTGTGAAAAATTCCACACTTTGATGCTGCCATCATACGCGCAACTCACAAAGAATTGACCATCCCGTGACGTGCAAATCGACGAGACTCGACTATCATGGCCGTGCAAAGTCTTGTAGAGATGTTGCGAAGCGATATGATACATGTAAATGAGACCCGGATTGGCGTCATTACCCGAAATGAGCAAATGTTGGTGATTGAAGGTTGGCTGTAGGACGGTTTTCGACGATTTCCAATCGGGAATCGGAAAAGATATCACCTGAAAATTCCAGTACAGCTTTTAATGATAAATTTTTGGGTAGCACATTATTTTTTGACTACGAAACAAACAAAAAAAGTGCCTAAAAATAAACAAATACAAACTTGTTTCATTTTTGGTGGAGGAATCCAGCAGGTTAGCGGAACGAGTAAAGGACCCTCGCTGTAATTATCCGTCCATTGCATCGCCTGCTCCACAAAATTGTTCAAATGGATGTTGTTTTTCGCTAAAAACGTACTCATTACAAAAATCAACACACAAAAAATCCCATAAATACTCACATCTCGTGTAGCGGAGTCTGTTCAAAAATTCAGACACAAATTGCCGACCATCGCGAATCAGTGTGGGAATTGAGGGAATGAGCACTTTTTCGAAAATCACCAAAAGGTCGTGGTCCAAAATCTGTTGAAGGCACTCCTCGAAAATTGAAAGCAAATGCGAAAGGCCACAACCGCGAAACGTCGCCTCCAAATACTCGAATGAGCACAACGTCTGCGATTTGAGCGCGCTAATATCGCCTTAAATTGAGACCAATAAAAATATAATCTAAAATAATTATGTGGAAAGTGTTTGAATTCAGCAAGATGTACTGAAAAATCACAGACTTTGCATTTGAAAGAAAAGCAGAAAATAAAAATCAAAAATATTTAAATGACTCAAAAAATTCTCCATAAATTACGTGGAAATTAAAAAAGATTTTTTAGGGAAATAATCTCTAAAATTTAAATGTGCTCTTACCAATTAAATTTTTCTAAAGAAATAATGTGATCAAATTTCAAATAAAAAAATAACACATTCATTAGAAAAAAAAATGAAACATAATAAAGTAAAATATACCGGTGTAAAGAAGGTAGTACCAATGGAAGCGTACTCGTCGCAAATTCACCGCACCGTTCTCGCGGCAAATCGGCTGCGGAAAGAGTAGACACGACACGGCCGCGTCGTTCACTTCGCCCTCCGCCTCACTTGGCGGATAGTCCATTATGTTCGCCAGCGTTTCGTGAATTAATTTCATTTCTCCCGCCGACTGCAGATAGCGTAGTCGCGCAAACTGAAGAACGCTAGCGTGTGCAAACGTCCACAATTCGCGGTTGACGAGATGTCTTACGAGTAGACATCCTGTAAAATTGATTAGAATTTATAATAAAGGTCAACTAACACGTCTTGAACCTCCATTTTTTAGGTAAACGAATCCTCCGTTTAAAAAAATCAATTTTGAAAAATGTACGCTCAATATTTCAAATGCATAAAAATACAACGCGCCTAAATGTTTTAAGACCAACGATGCCGACGCGCTCATTACTCCCTCCGGCTCAAACGCCATCCCTGAGCTGCGTTTACGTAAACGGAACGCGTCGAAGACTTCCGTTTTCGTAGTTCCAAACGGCGCGCAACAACACAAAATCTGGCACACGATTCGAGCATTTTCCACACCACACCTTCAATTGCACTGAATTATTCAGGCTAATAATCAGTTTTCAACTGAAAAAATTTTCCAAAAAAAAAAATTTTTTTTATTATTATTTTCGATTAAAAAAACAAAAAAATGTTGAAATGATATTCAAGCCATTATATAAGTGAATATGCAAAAAAATGTTGATACCTCAACTCAACGATTGTAAAGCGTGCGTTCAAGTCCACACTTACTTCCAGTTGTCCGTCCAAAAGTTCTTCGCGCTGTACCTGACCCATAATAAGCGCACTATCGACGGTCGTTGCCGGGGTTAATACGGTTGCGTCGTTCTCCTCAATCGCACTATTTGCTGCGGAATTTTCCGCGGATGTTGACGACGATTTTTTCTTCTTTTTAAATTTTGGCGTTGTCGATGATGATGAGTATAGCTGAAATAATGAATAGTTAGGAAAGTTAAAAATAAAAGAAAAAAAATTTCAAATCCTTTTTACCCCTATTAATAAATGCTAAAAAAACTTTCAAATTAGTCTCAAAAATCATACATTTTGTCTCAACATGCCGACATGTGTGGCAGTCAACGGCGGCTGATTGTTTTTCAAAATCTCGACTGTCGTTTCTAGACTAGGTGACGGAATTTCAATTAGTTGTGCTGTGGGTGGAAATCCGAAAGGCGCGCTCGCAGACGTGGAAAACATAACGACGGTGAGTTTATCGTTGAAATTGTCAAGAATCGGGCTCTCTACCTAAATTTACTTTGCTCAGCAAAAGCGCGCCTTTTGCTTTAATAACTTTTTTTTAAATAATTTTCTACCTTCGACAAAACGCTCCCGTAGCGCATCTGGTGAACGTCGTCGAGAAGTAAAACCAATGGACATTTAAAATATTCCATCATAGCCTCAGCCTGCAGTAGAATATTGTTGAAGTGAAAGGACTCAACCATGCTCTGATAGCCGTGTACAACTTCGCCCAAATCCATCGCCTAAAATGCAAAATGTACAAGAATTCAGCGTGATATACACATAATTCACATGCAAATATACAAGAACTCGGTGCGCAAAAATTCATTTAAATGTCCATTAAAATACATTAAAAAAAGTAATTAATCCAGAATTACAACAATTAAACTTGCCTTGAGAAATAAATTTCGAAACAATTCGTTGGCAAACATCGCACACTCCGTCAGGCAGACGAACCTAGTCATAACGATACAGCACGGCGGTTCCTTCGCCTCAATTGCCACATTCTCCAAGGAAGTGCTCGTGGTGCCATCCGCGAGCGCGGAAGCGTTGTTGTTGATTTGTGCCGCGGCGAAAGAGGCGGTAATTCTCTGCTGAATGAGGTGATGAAGTCGACACAACGTGGCGGTTTTCCCCACACCATCACAGCCGAAAAATTGAAAATAGTTCTTAGATGTGGGCGTTGTGCTGGCGCCGAAAATCGAGTCAACAATCTCCGTTAATTTGGCGTCAATGGACGGCCGCTCCACCCAAACTGGCGGAGCCAATTTGGCAAGCGCACTCTCGTGCGCCAAATGCTCGGCGTCGAGAATTGACGACGCGTTCGACTGCGACAAAACGGCGAAATGTGCGGAACTTTGTGGCGCAGAAATAGAAAATACTTGCTTCAGCCGATCAACCAACTAAAACTTCAATCATATTTTCCTGAAAACCAGAAACATTTCGAGAAAAAAATTGTGAAATAAAAATGAAAATTTTGCCGATGAAAAATTTTGTTCGTCAAAATTCCACAGATAATAAGGGCAATTTTGAGGGAAAAAAAGAAAAAATGTAAGAATTTGAGAGAAAAAAAGAAATTTACTCTTAACAAATTTTAAACATTTTAAAATGTTTAAAAGACTAAACGAATATTTACAATACAGTAACCTTTTGTGCCAATTGCCTTTCGTACGTCGCGAATTCCTTGGAAAGCAGCCAACTCGACGTACTCGAATTTGCCAAGTTGAAGATGAATGGAATGTGATTGTTGCTGGCGGCGGGATTGTTTTGAACTAAATGTTGAAATTTCGCGCTAATTCGATTCTTCAGCTCGGACACTTTCGCGTAACTGCTCTTCGACGAATCGATCCACCGGTCGCATGTCTGCGGATCTGACTGATAGCCTAAATCGAATATAATTATCAATAAAATAACGCCATAAATATTTGTTGTTTAACATAATTGTTTTTATTATTGTTTAGCACAAATTTCTAATCCTCCTCTACGCCCAGCTCGCTTTAAACTAAAAAATAAAAATAAATTAAAAAAAGTTTACCCAACAATTTTCGAGTGACGAAAAAATGTTTCGTCGGATTTTCCAACAAAACGTCCACAAATGATTCAATGAAAGATTTGCAAAAATAGTCCTGGCGATTTTCATTAATCTAAAATTTCAATTTTTCAATTCCATAAAAAAATAATAAATTTCGTATAACATCAAATTTATTAAAAGAATAAATTGAAACCTGATGAATATTGCCGTCATTGAATGCCTTTTTAACGCCTTTTTGGATCATTTTGCAGAGACGTTTTGCCGCGTTCGGATCCCGCGAGGTAATCGGCTTAAGACGATAAAAACTAGATTCCGAATTTTCGGGATCTTTCCTCAACGCGTAAAACTGATCCAATAATTTGACATCTAAAAAATACATTGAAAAAGACTTTCATAAAGACAAATATAAAATATTGTAAAAAAATGAGTAATTGATTTACCACCGGAAAGCTCCAATGCGGCTGCTTGAATACCCGCAAATTCGTCCGTACGCAACTCCATCGGTAGCATCGTTTCTCCATATCGGTCGCCAACAAAACACTAAATTTCAACAATTAATTTTTAACGTTTTTCGTAATTTTTTAACTGTTGAAATTTTTTCAAATCATTGCAAAAATTAAAAAAAACATTCAACTGCACGCACATTTAAAAAATATATATACCATTTAATCTAAAGTGTACTGGCTTACCAGAACATGTGTGCTTTCGGCAGTAAATGAAGTGTCGGAGGATAGAAGGTGTTGAAGCAGAGAAAACTGCTCGAAATTCTCAATAAGGTCGCCAGTTTCGTAAAGCGTCAAACACTGCAAATCGACGTCTCGCTCTGAACAATATTGTTGAAGTTCTGGTAGGACATGGTTTCGCAAAACCTCTCGCTCGGCGGCAAATTCTATAAAGTAAAATTTTCAACTACACGCAAGAGTATACGTTCTTCTCCCAATTTTAAACCCTAATGTAAAAAAATAAATAATTCGTAAATTTTACATTGCGCCCTATCCCGCCAAAAACAAGAAAAAAGTTCCCATCCGAAAAAAAATTCTGACCATTTTTCTCAAAAAATTCCATGACAAAAAATTCCATGACAAAAAATTCCATGACATTGTTATAAAAAAATTATAAAGACTCACCATCCAAAGTGGAAAATACCATAATCAGCGTTCGTGAGTTGCACAATCGATCGCACTTCGACGCGGAACCACTTGCGTTCGCCATTGCAGATGAAGCGGACGTCTTCCTCGTCGCCTTCGAAGGTTTTAAAAAATTAGAAGACGACGATGGATGCATGTTTGATGTGCTAGTACCGCCCGTGGATAACGTAGATTGTTGTCCGGTAGCAGAATTTGATGTGTTTTTGTCGCGATTTCGAAACATCTGCACCTCAACTAGCCTCTAAAGTAGTACTATATTTTCTAAAAGAATATGCATAAAACACTTTGAGACAAAATATCTAAAAAATCAAAATATCTGTAATACTCGCACATTATTAAGGAAATCCGTGAAAATTCGGGAATTTGCATTACCGACCAAGACGAGTTCGCATTATTTTTCGAATTGAAAATCTATCAATTTTTTTTAAATTTACATAGAAAAATGAATCAGTATTTTACCTTTAAAAAGCAAAGTTCACCGTTTAAATTATAAAAAATAACAATTTGCTTAAAAATTACCTTAAAAAGCATTGTGTGGTGGCTTTACAAATTCGATTATGGGTAATTACGAAAAGTAATGTCGTTAAATGAAAGCAAAAATTTATAGCTACGTAGTACTATACTTGAGGATTATTTTCAAAATAATCTTATTTAATTAACAACTGAGTTATGTAAACTAGTACATATATTTTTGCTCACATTATTACACTTCACAGAATAGTTGAAAAAATTCCAAGATTATAAATTTAAATAAAAGAAACAAAAATCGCGTGCAAAGGAAAATTATAAAGAAATGCCATTGAAAAATGTTTTTAATTATTAAAAACGAACAAAATAACACCTTTCCTCCTTTAACCACCAAACCCGGCATTGAAAATTTCAATAATCGACAATTAAACGTCCCAATGGAAGAAAGCTACGCTACCAAAATTCCAGTAAATAAAATTCGAGTAATTTATTCTATTATAATTTCAATTTTTGATACCTAACATTTTAATATGTCAAAAAATTTACGGGAAATTTAGTGGCAAAAAATCACACAGCTTAGAACGTAAAAAACCTAATAATTTCCTTACCTAGTCCTACAAATCAATAAAATGAAATGAGAAGTAAACATCAACTTCAAAATTGTGCTGCAAAAATGGCAAACTTTTTCAGGCGCATTTTATAAAAAAAGAAAAGCAAACAACGAAAAGCATGTGAAAAAATGAGTGTAATACCATATGGGGCAAAATAAATTGAAAAGGTTGTGAAAATAAAAATAAAATGTAAAGGCGCGCAAATATATGTCAGAAACCGTTTTTCCCTTCAAAAGTAATTATATCAACACCGGCGCGAAAACCATGCGAAATACTTCACACCGCATTTTTACTTCTCATATTTAGCGCCTTTTTCACCGCCTCAACCCCCTTACGTTGAGTACGGCTATTTCAGCTGTTCTCCGAGCATTCTACACCCTTCATTTGCTCTTTACCGTCGAAACTTCATTCATTCATACTCACCGACGCCACATGTGGACGCATATAAAAAGTGAACGAATTGTGGCGGCAAACTCCCAGTACGCTTACTTTTGCAAGCGACAATTATTTAGTCAACACGACAAAAGGAAAGTAGAAAAAAGATGAGAAATAAGTATTTAGAAAAACGTGAAGAGATGTCGGGAAAATGAATAAGAAAAAATTCTACGCCACGCATTGCCCATTTTACCGACTTTTACCCGTAAAACTTCAAAAAACCTCGTTCCAGTCTACCCCTTCCCTCACTCCTTATTTTCGGCTCATATTAAAAAAGAGAGCAATAAATAAACTTGATAGTAATAGGAAGTGCTTCACGAAAAGCGATGAAATCAGAAAAGCCGAAAGACTCAAAAATTAAATGACTTTCTAAAGGTTTTTGCTACCTTTTTCGCCTTAAAGTCGTAATAAAAAATACTTGAATATGTAAATTCACAAAATACGGATTATTGTCTTTTGCTTAGCATTTTCTAATTTAGCTCTCTTAAGAATAATACGCGAAATCGAATTCTCGAAATGGTAATTTTTCTAGGAAGTACAATTTGAAAAAAAACAATAAATTAAATGCAGAAAATTCATCAACAATATCAAAAAATAAAAAATATATCTAGCTAAATATGTAACTGCAAATAATGCAGAAGTTTATGAAAATTCATTCAGCTTATCCCAATATTTTACCCCGAATTTTTAAGGGTGGCAATTAGAAAGATTAAAGATATTTGTTATTTGCCATTTGTTCATTTTTCTTGTTGCGTTATCACTCTAAAATATACCATTTTGCGGCCAGCTACTTCAAAGGCATTGTTAAGAAGCCGAATTCGCACTTAAATGTCTAACCATCCTCTTTTTTGTGTTACTTGCTTTCAATTTTAAACGCATTCATCGGCCGACTAGTATATTATTAGTAAACTCGCATCATTGACTTTGCAAAAAATGACGATGTGGAAAAACAAGTACACTACTTTCCATACTAATTAGAATACACGTAAATGCGCGGCAAACATGTATAAAATTGGATGCCATAAAAATTGTGACGATGTAATAAAATAATTGAAAAAAAAAGTAAAAATCATTGAAAAAAAGGTAAAAATCATTGGAAAAAAACGTGAAAAACAGCCTCTCGGTCGAAACTTTGAAATTTCCGCTCAAATCTCCCTTCAAAATTTCTTATACTCTCACAACATACGTCACTTTCATCTTGCGCTCTCTACCTCGCATCTAAAATACTAAAATCGAGCAAAACAACATAAATGAAAAGCCCGTTGTCGGATTTTTGTAAAATTTACTTCTCGATAAATCAAAAAGGTAATTTATACAGATTTAATTTTCAAGCCTTTTCTATTAAATTATAGTTCGAATTTATCGAATTTATTTTATCGAATATCGAATTTATCGAATATCGAATTTATTTTTGCTCAAATTAGTGTCTTTACGCCGCTTTCTCCTTTCTTTAAAAGAATTTTATACATCGCCTCATCTCTAGCTTCCTCTTCCCATTTACAAAATTTCACGAAGCAATTAATAAGAGGGAAATGCCGATTGCCGTATCACATAAATAATAAGAATGGATAAAATTGCTATTTTTGCGTAAATTTCCTACCTAGACAACTTGCGTGTGCATGTACGAAATAATTTTTATTCGCTTAAAAATCAATATTTTTCTGTACGAGAAAAATGCATAACGCGGCAAAGAAAACAATACTAACGGCTAATTGTTTGAAAAATGCCATTAAAAAGGTAACTCTTGGGCAATTTGGAAAACGAAAAGCCAAATGACGAAAACCCCACAATCAAAAATAAGCATTTCCCTGGGGGAATTCGTTTTAGTTAGCGGAAAATTGTTTACATAAAAATCATAGTATCACCTAATCGAATTTTGTGAGCCCTCCTCTGCCGAAGACCAAAAAAGGTCCTTGCAAATATACGTTTTCGGACAGCTAAAAATGTTTAATTTGAAAACAAATTCGGTACAAAATTTATGGTTCTTGTGTGACATCAGACAACAAAAATTTTTTTGTTAACCAAAAAAGTTAACGCAAACAAATTAGCCAAAAAACATCACAACATACGAAGATATCATTAAATTTGAATTCCCCGCGCCAAAAAAATATAAAAAAATCATAAATAAAAATTTTGCGGTCCGACATCACACAAGAACCAAATTTATTTATAAATTTTCGTAACGTTTAATTATTTTACTAACGGTTAATTATTTTATTAGATTGCTCAAAAAGTTGTTGCGTGTTTTTCGTTTTGTTCTTTCAGCTGTTGTTTTGTTTTGGAGAAACCCGCCAAGATAGTATTCGAAAATTTATGATTTTCGGATTCCGCATTTAAAATGGCTCAAGACCTATCTCTCTATCTTAACGGGTTTCTAAAAAACAAAACAAACGAAGAAACAAAATGAAAAGCACGCAACAACTTTCCGAACTACCGAATACAAAATCATATATCTGATCCATCAAAAAAAATTAAAACAAAACTTTTTCATTTTTAGCTACAAATATGCGCTTATTGAGTTTTCAAGGCATTTCCTTGTAAATTTTTACGAAGCATATTCTTCAATTAATCCAAAATAATAAAAAATACCAGTTTTATTGAGATCAATTCTTTATACACAACAAAAAATTAAATCAGTAGAACATACAAGTACAAAGGGTGAAAATTTTTAATAAGCCGTTCTTCTATTTTCAGAAAAGAAAGGACTTGCGAAACTTAGATATTTAGAAGTGATTTTAAGTCGAATAGCCAATATTATTTCAAAGTTTTGCATAACAAAAAATATGAATTTAAATGAGAGAAATCTAGTTTATTTGCTTATTTGGGGAGTTCTAGCATTCAAAAACATAAAAAATAATTTCACTACCCCAAACCAATTGACAATGAGTCAACAATTGAAGCATATTATGGTTTTCGTCTGCAAAACAGGGTTGGGCGGAGAAGTAAACATTTTCAATTCGGAATACGGAATTCCGATGTTTCAAAAAAAATTCGGAATTCCGGGGCCAAAAATGGCCGGAATTCCGCATTTCGGAATCGGAAGTGAATAAAAAAAAATTTTTTTTTCTAATTTCTGTCATGTTTGCTTTCATTTTTTACTGAAAATAACAAATTTCTAAAATAACTAGCATATGTAAAAAAATAAATTAAATACCAGAAAATTAACCACCAAAAATATGAAAACAAATAGACATAAATGTATGTTAAATGGTAGTGCATTTAAAAAATTTAAAAATTTTTACTAGTCCAAAAACTTCCGAATTCCGACTCGGAATAACCAAAAATTCGGAATTCCGAGGCCAAAAATAGCCGTAATTCCGCCCAACCAAATCAAATAACGTCAATAAATCCATTTTTCTCAAAAGAAAAAATAAAATTTTCAACACCCATTACATACCCTTTTTGCCAAATCGTGTAATTTGGAATTAAAATATTAAAATTGAATCACGTTATTCTAGCTTCTGGACTTAGACCGCGTCGACAGTCGGTTTATCGGACACCGTTGGAAGCGGAGGATTCTTCGAAACAATGGCCAGCGACTTTTGTAATGACGTGAGAAATTTGTAAATACGCTTGCCTTCCTCTTCCTCTTCCCCGTGCAAATATAGAGATTGAATCGTTCCTAAAAAAAGATATACATTACAAAAAAGAAAAGAAAAAAGACTATAGCTGACCTTTGTAAAACATGTGGATATACGGTGGTGAATACTTGAATTTCAGCGTCGCTGTGAGTGGTTGAATAAAATTTTTG
>SAUE01000432.1:7569-24582 GCA_009724625.1 Deladenus siricidicola | reverse complement strand
TTCGATGTTGGCTTTTTCCCACGTTTTAAGGGTAGGGTCAAAGTTGTAAACTGCGCAATTTGTTGACTTAGCGACTACCTCCACCGCAAACAGGTCGTGTCGTTTAATCGCATCAAGGTTTCTTTTATCCGTTGGGTCACTCATTTTCTAAATTAATGAACTATCGTTACAAGAAATAACCAAAAATTATCCAACTAAAAAATATTTGACAGACAAAATGTTAAATTTAGAATATTTTACTAAAAATAAATAAAACAAATACTCAAAAAATTCAATAAGCCATAAGTAATTGGTTGTAAACAAGAGTGTAAAATCTGCTAGTCGGCTAAAAATGTCTTACTATCTCCGTTTCAAGACTACAAACTTTTACAACATATAATTAAATATTTTCATCAGTAAGTCATCATTCCAGTTTCGAGCCAAAGTTCACACCGCATATAAAGATTTTCAAAAAAATGTACCACATGAACGTTCGATTCCTTTGGCGTCACACGAATTTTTGTTTCCTCAGGCGCCACAGAAACTTTTGATTCTTCAGGCGCCACACGAACTTTCGTTTCCTTCGGCGCCACAGAAACCTTCGATTCCTTCGGCGCTACAGAAACTTTCGAGTCCTTCAGCGCCACAGAAACTTTCGATTCCTTCGGTGTCACCGCAACTTTCGATTTCTTCGGCGCTACAGAAACTTTCGATTCCTTCAGCGCCACAGAAACTTTCGATTCCTTCGGCGCCACAGAAACCTTCGATTCCTTCGGAGCCACAGAAATTTTTGATTCTTCCGGCGCCACAGAAACCTTCGATTCCTTCGGCGCCACAGAAACGTTCGATTCCTTCAGCGCCACAGAAACTTTCGATTCCTTCGGCGCCACAGAAACCTTCGATTCCTTCGGAGCCACATAAACTTTTGATTCTTCCGGCGCCACAGAAACCTTCGATTCCTTCGGCGCCACAGAAACTTTCGATTCCTTCAGCGCCACAGAAACCTTCGATTCCTTCGGAGCCACAGAAACTTTCGATTCTTTGGGCGCCACAGAAACTTTCGATTCTTCCGGCGCTGTTGGACGTGGAAGATCATTCAATGCGGTAGTCAGTGGTTTTTGTAAAGATGACAGAAATTTGTACACACGCTTGCATTCCTCTTCCCCGTGCAAATGTAGAGATTGAATCGTTCCTAAAAAAATATGCATTATAGAAGTTTAAAGTACATCACCAGAGGAAGGATGAACTGACTGCGTTCTAATTAACAAAATTTCGATTAAAAAAACTTTAAGATAACATCAAAAAATCTTTTAAATAGCATTCTTTTTTTAAAGAATTTTTTTGCTCGGTAAAAAATTCATTTCAATTTGTGAATAAGAAAAATAAATTACGAATAGTAACATCGGAGAGCGCATAAAATTAGGAAAAAATAATTTCGGTACCCGTTGACATTTTTTAGCTTACATCGACGCAAATTTAAAATATTCAGTATTCATTAAAAAAATTCACAGAAAATCGAGACCATGTTATGTTAATTTAATTATCATGCTCTTAAACGACAATATTTTTAAATTTATTTTTTTAGTATTTTAATATTTTTGTAAAAATTTCAATGGCAGACACTTTTGTATACATTTATAAATTTTAACAAAATTTAAAATTTAAAAAAATTACATTTCATCCAAATCAAAAAATTAGCTATCCAAATTGAAATAAAATCCATCATAATTGTTAAAAAAATGTTTTTCAAACAAATATTAAAAAATGAAAAAAGTTGCGAAGAACTTAAGAACTTCTAAAAAGTTATTATTTTCGTGAAAAGTTCAGTTGATTACTCACAATAAGAAATTAAAATAAAGCAAAAAATCTTCAAAAACATTCTCGGGACTATCTAATATTAAACCATCGATACACAATTTGTTAGCTTGCAATACACAACGACCAAGTTATTAATAAATTTATGTGGAATTTAGCAACACTCAACTTTAATTCACTTGACGAAAAAAGAAAAAAACTATAGCTGACCTTTGTAAAACATGTGGATGTACGGTGGTGAATACTTGAATTTCAGCGTTGCTGTGAGTGGTTGAATAAAATTTTTAAGCGATTGCTTGTTGGCTATCATAATCGAATAAAACGGCACATCCATTCGCCTATAAACGAAGAGAGGGCCTTCGATGTTGGCTTTTTCCCACGTTTTAAGGGTAGGGTCAAAGTTGNAATAACCAAAAATTATCCAACTAAAAAATATTTGACAGACAAAATGTTAAATTTAGAATATTTTACTAAAAATAAATAAAACAAATACTCAAAAAATTCAATAAGCCATAAGTAATTGGTTGTAAACAAGAGTGTAAAATCTGCTAGTCGGCTAAAAATGTCTCCATCTAAAGACTGCAAATTTTTACAACATATAATAAAATAGTATTGTCGGTAAGTGACCATTCCGGTTTCGAGCCAGCAAGTTCACTCACCGCATGTGGAGATTTTTAAAATTAGAAAAAGTAGTACCGCATGAACTTCCGATTCCTTTGACGCCACACAAGCTTTCGTTTCCTTCGGCGCCACAGAAACTTTCGTTTCCTTCGGCGCCACAGAAACTTTTAATTCTTTCCGCGCCATGGAAACTTTTGATTCCTTTGGTACCATAGGAACTTTTGGTTCTTCAGGCACCACAGAAACATTCGATTCTTCAGGCAAGACTTTCGATTCATCAGACGCCACAGAAACTTTCGTTTCCTCAAGCGCCACAAAATCTATTGATTCTTCCGGCGTTGTTGGACGTGGGAGATCCTTCATTGCGGTAGTCAGCGGTCTTTGTAAAGATGATAGAAATTTGTAAATACGCTTGCACTCGTCTTCTCCATATACATATAAAGATTGAATGGTTCCTAGAACAAATGTTGAAGTAAACAAATGAGTAATTCATAAATGATGTCAACAATTGGCTAACATCTACTACAATTATTACTAAAGAGTAACACAATTTTCAAGTTTTCTTTTTCGTGGTTTTGCATATATTTAAAAAAATTTCCCCCTAAAATATACTTGGACAAGGAGAGAAAACAGAATTATTTTGCGCAATAGTCTAAATTTTCAAACGCTCATATCTCGGCTCCCAGGCTTCGGGGGACTAAACTAACATGTTTTTGAAACGCTCACGATGAGCTCTTTCTTTTGGGTATAGCACTTCACTAAAAAATTTTTTTATTGAAAAAAATCAAACAAAAAAATTTCGCGCGCGAGCACAAATTTTTTTAAATGTTTTACCGGAAAACAATCGTGCAAATTCAATGCGCGATGAAAATACGCATTTTTTTCGTCGTTTTCCTTATTTTCTCCTTTCTACGACCAGCTCAATTTTTTTACATTGCTCCCTTGGTTACTTTTTGGGTTCCAGCAATTTTGAGCGATGGCCAACCCCCTGCAGCGCGATAAGAGACCTTGAAATGGCATAAAATAACTTCTTATCACTTTAAAAAATCGAGGGTTCACAGCTCAGATAAAAGCACTCGTGCCAAACTTTATTGTACCCCCCCCCCTCTAGAATACAAGATTTTTAATAGTTGACGCGCCAAAAACCACCTTTTTTGGCATATCCTTCCAAAATGAATATCATATTCGGAAACAGGGCGCACAGCTGATCAGAAAAACGCAAAAAAAGTTTCGAAATTCTGTGGGACCCCCATCACATGTATAAATATAAATATGTATTAAAAAATAAAAGTTACCTTTACGGAACATGTATATGTACGGTGGTAAATACTTCAATTTCAGCGTCGCTGTGAGTGGTTGAATAAAATTTTTAAGCGATTGCTTGTTGGCTATCATAATCGAATAAAACGGCACATCCATTCGCCTATAAACGAAGAGAGGGCCTTCGATGTTGGCTTTTTCCCACGTTTTAAGGGTAGGGTCAAAGTTGAAAACTGCGCAATTTGTTGACTTGGCGACTACCTCCACCGCAAACAGGTCGTGTCGTTTAATCGCATCAAGGTTTCTTTTATCCGTTGGGTCACTCATTTTCTAAATTAATGAACTATCGTTACAAGAAATAACCAAAAATTATCCAACTAAAAAATATTTGACAGACAAAATGTTAAATTTAGAATATTTTACTAAAAATAAATAATTACATATTTTGAAGACTACCTAACTTGAATTTTATTGCAACGTTTTTAAATGACCGGTTTTTGGCATTGCCAATTCAAAAAATTTTACTCAACAAGCTCGGGTTTTGATCTTAATAATTATTGCAGACAAAACGAAACTCGAAAATGAAATCGATAATGATTGACAACAAGCTTGCTGTACAAGTATATAGAGAAAAACAGAAGGAAAGGGAATATGACCATCCCATATTCACTCATCTCGAAATACCTGATTTTCGAATTCAATAGGTTTTAGGTATTTTATCTCTTTATAGTCCAGGATCTTTATAGTCCATTTATAAGTGAAAAGTCGGAAAAAAGTATCTAATTATATAACATTATTTATTTCAATTATTCAATGAAAAAGTGAACTAGGCTTTATCCTGTTGAATTAATAACATTAAGAACACAAAGTCATTTTGTGAACAGGTAATTTTCTAAACAGTTCACCGTGTTTAAGAAAAAAGCTAAATAGTACAAAATCCGTAAACCCCCTACATACTACACGTCACGTCAAAACAGAAAATCACGCGAGAGAAGAAGAACGGAGTTAGGTAATAAATTATTGGAAATGAGTCATGCCTCGTCCGACCTCTCCCAGCTGGGAGAGGGATCTGGCCAGATTGGGGCTGATGGTTACGCTGTTTTGTGTTAGCAAAGACAGGAGCCACCTAAAAAAGTAGTTTTTATTTAAATTACCGTCTGTTTTTTGGCGTTTTGCACTGAATTTTAATTGAAATATAACTGGATTTTCCAGCTAGCTGGAGTGTTTGTTTGTTCAACAAGCTGGCCAGCTTGTTGAACAAACAAACACTAGTTAACCAGTTTGGACGCAGCTTTTTGCTGGACTGATTTGATTTTTTGAATTGTTCCACTTTGGTTTTGTTTGTGCCGCAGCGAAGTTAATTTGCACGAATTTTTTCTTTCAAATTTTTCGACCATATTTTGAGATAAAAAATAGAAATATTGAAAAAAGTAATATTTTTGGTTGTTTTATTATGTTTCTAGTTAAATTAATGCAGAAATGATCCGACTAGGCTTTGGCGTGCCGAGAATGGGCACGGCAAGGACTACTGAGCAAATTGAGTTTTTTGATCACTTTGCAGAACAGCGTTTCATTCTCTGTCGTTTTCTGCCGTGGTAATACAGATTTCTAGATAAATTTTTGCATATTTAGAGAGTAAAGGCTTAATCATGTTCGTGTTATCTCGACTAATGCGGCAAGCGGTTGGTTCCAAGATGACGATGGAACCATTCTTGAACGGTTCATCGGGTATGTATATTGAGCGTATGTACGAGAGCTGGTTGGATGATCCGAAATCTGTTCACAAAAGTTGGGATGTGTTCTTCACCAATGTCGACGCTGGCGCATCTCCCGGCCAGGCTTTTCATGTGAGTTTTACCATTTTCAGCATTATTAAATTGATGTTTGAATATTTTTTCAGCCGCCTCCAGCAATTTCTTACATTAATCAACCGGCGCTTACCATTCGTCCGCCAGCACCGGCCACTCATCTCGTTCCTAATGATGATATTACACAGGCCATACAAGATCACCTGAAAATTCAATTGCTCATTAGAAGCTACCAGGTTTGTCATTTTTGAGTTTATTGTTTGCTTCTAATGATACAAAACGTAACGTTTTTATTGTTTACATTAAATTTAAGTTGAGAAATTAACTATATTTAGCGTTTAATGGGGGAAAAAGTGGCGAACACGAATGAAAAAATTAAAAAACCAATTTTCTGAATTTTTATTTAAATTTTTTTATTGAATATTTTTTCTGGATTGTGATGTTATTTTTAAGAAATTTTTGTTTACTATTGACGTTTTTAGACTCGTGGTCATAATATTGCGGATTTGGATCCTCTCGGAATTAACAGCGCAGATTTGGATGATACCATACCTCGCGAATTGGAATTGAGCTTCTACGGGTTTAAGGATGAGGACCTTGATCGCGAGTTTTTGCTGCCTCCTTCTACTTTCATTGGCGGAGAGCGCAAGGCCTTGCCATTAAAAGAAATTATTGGTCGTTTGAAGGTTTGATTTTTTTAAATGCATTATTTAAATAACAGGTTTATTATCTATAAAGAAAGTGCGGCATTGCATGTGAGTTTACCATTAAAGTTCCAAAAAATTTTGCGCGCAAGCGCGAATTTTTTGGAAAAGGGAAGAAAATTAACGCATTTCCGAGTAGACAAAAATTGTGCGCCACAATTTTTAAAGATTTTGTATAGAACTAACAATCGCGCGACGCGCGAAAATTTTTTTTGCTTTTCTACGAGCTTCCCAAAAAATTCAATGAAAAAAGCATGATGCGCAAAATGCGCGATGCTTTTTAAAGCAAAAAACATCGCGCATTTTTGATGCGCGATGGTTTTTTATTAAGAAAAATAATCGCGCAATGCCATTGCGCGATGAAAAAATACGTATTTTTCTTTTAGTGCTCGATTTTTTCTTTCCTTTTTCCACCGGCCAAAAAATTTTTTACCTTGGTCCTCCCTTTGGTCATTTTTTGGCCTTCGGCCATTTTGCGCGATGGGGCTCGGCGTAATTACGAAATTACGGGGTTTTTGAGCCCGTAATTACGATTACGAAAATAATTTTTCCCGGTGGGAATCACATACTTAGAAAAATCGCTCCCTCTTACCTGAAATGCAAGTACAATTTTGAAAATGTTTCGAACTGTAAAGATTTTCAGGGTATCTACTGCAATCACACTGGAATTGAATACATGCATCTAACCAACTACGAGCAACAGGACTGGATTCGTCGGCATTTTGAGGCGCCGCGCGTCAACGAGCTTACTCCGCTGCAGAAGAAGACGCTTTTTAAGCGTTTGATTCGCTCAACTAAGTTCGAGGATTTTCTCGCGACGAAATGGCCGAGTGAAAAGCGTTTTGGCTTGGAGGGATGTGAAGTGCTGATTCCCGCCATTAAACAGGTTATATACAAATGTTTTATAAATTTTGTTTAAATATTTAATGAAATTGGATGTTTTCAGGAACAAATTACAAAAATGAAATATTTTTTCAAAGAATATGTTTATTTTAGAAAAGAATTCTAGTATTTTAATTTTTCTATTATATTTTGTAATTTTTTGTTTACAAATAAAAAATTCTTTTTATAATTATTTATTGCTTTAGTTAATTGTTGTAAATTTAGGTTATCGATCGATCATCCATGTTGGGGATTGATTCCGTGGTTATCGGAATGCCTCACCGTGGTCGTCTCAATGTTTTGTCTAATGTTTGTCGGCAGCCACTTTCAACCATTCTCTCTCAGTTTAGCACTTTGGAGGCTAAAGACGAGGGCTCCGGTGACGTGAAATATCACTTGGGCGTTTGTATTGAACGTTTAAATCGTCAGTCGCAGCGTAACATGAAGATAGCCGTCGTTGCGAATCCGTCACATTTGGAGGGTATCTTATTTTTAAATTTTCTGTCTTTTTTGCCCATTCAATTTTTGAATGTGCAAAATAATTCAAGTCTATATGAAAGTTGGAGATTTTAATGTAAAAACTGTCAAAATGGCTTGATTTATTTGGAAAAAACATCCGAACTCGAAATAGCGAAAAATTTGGAATTTCGAGGCTCAAAGTGACTGGAATTTTGAATTCCGCTCAAACCTGATTTATATGCCAGAAATCGACGATTTTTTTGAATAAATCTATTTAAAATTTATTTTCAGCGGTCGATCCGGTCGTACAAGGAAAGGTTCGTGCTGAAGCCTTTTACAGCAACGATCTCAAATGTGACCGCCATTTGGCGCTTATGTTGCACGGTGATGCCGCTTTTTCTGGCCAAGGTGTCGTTATGGAGACGTTCAACTTGGACGATTTGCCCGACTACACAATAAAGGGTGCCATTCACATGGTGGTGAATAATCAGATTGGATTCACTACTGATCCGCGCTCTTCACGCTCGTCTCCCTATTGCACTGATGTAGGTCGTGTAGTTGGTTGTCCGATATTTCACGTAAACTCCGATGACCCCGAAGCCGTAATGCATGTGTGCTCGGTGGCGGCTGAGTGGCGCAAGACTTTCAAAAAAGACGTTATTATTGACTTGGTCAGCTATCGGCGTCACGGTCATAACGAATTGGACGAACCAATGTTTACGCAGCCGCTGATGTACCAACGAATTAAGCAAACGAAGCCAGTGTTGGAGCTTTATCGCAAAAAAATCATCGGTGAGGGTGTCGCTGATGAAAAATATGTCAAGGTAAAGCTTATTTGTATTTCAAATGTTAAATAAAATCGAAAAAATTTAGGATGAGCTTTCCAAGTACGGGCAAATCCTAGAGGATGCGTACGAGAGTGCCAAGAAAATTACGGAAGTGCGTAATCGTGATTGGCTTGACAGTCCCTGGGATGACTTTTTCCGCGACAAGAATCCCAACCAGCTTTTGCCCACGGGTATTGAGAAAGAAAATTTGGATCAAATTATCGTGAAGTTTTCCACTATTCCTGAGGGCTTCCACTTGCATCGTGGTTTGGAACGCACATTGAAAGGTTTTTTTTATTATTTATTCTTTTTTTATAACGCACTAAAGTTTATTTAATTTATTATAGCGCGCCGCAACATGCTAACCGAAAATAGTTTGGATTGGTCGATTGGTGAGGCTCTTGCGTTTGGATCTTTATTGAAAGAAGGTTGGATTTTTATTCATTATTTTAATCTAGTGTGTTGTAAATGTTCGACTTTTTACTCACCATTATACATATGCAGTTGGCCTGGGGGTTTTTTGTGGAGTTTTTTTTAAATTTTCTATTTAAAAATTGAAATATTAGCGATATATAATTAATTATAATTAAAGGCATACACGTACGTGTTTCTGGCCAAGACGTAGAACGTGGTACATTCTCACATCGTCATCACGTTCTCCATGACCAGAAAATTGATCAAAAAATTTATAATCCGTTGAACGACTTAACCGAAAATCAAGCGGAGTACACCGTTTGCAATTCGTCGTTGAGCGAATATGCTGTTCTAGGATTTGAGCTCGGTTATTCCATGGTAAGTGGTTACTGGTTTTTTAATATTCGGTACAAATTTTGTTTGTTTCTTAGGTGAATCCACACTCTCTAGTCATTTGGGAGGCTCAGTTCGGAGATTTCTCCAACACCGCTCAATGTATCATCGATCAGTTCATTTCATCGGGTCAATCGAAATGGATTAGGCAAACCGGCTTAGTTATGCTTTTGCCGCACGGCTATGAGGGAATGGGCCCTGAACACAGCAGCGCTCGGCCTGAGCGCTTCTTGCAAATGTGCAATGAGGACGACGGCATCGATATTAGCGTGGGTTTATTTTTCTATGTGCATATCTTGGTTTTTGCTATATTCGATCTTTTATAATCGAAATTTCATAAGCCGATTTTAATTGAAATTTGGCACATTTTTAATATGCTCAATATTTTAGAAAGTGACGTTCGATGAAGCGTTCGTCGCTCGCCAACTATACGAAACGAACTGGATTGTCGCAAACTGCACTACTCCGGCTAATTTGTTCCATCTAATGCGCCGTCAAATTCTTCTGCCTTTCCGAAAGCCGGCTATTGTCATGACGCCGAAATCTCTTTTGCGCCATCCAATGGCCCGCTCACAGATCGAGGAGTTCCTGCCGGGCACTTCTCTTAAGCGCATAATTCCCGATGACGGTCCGGCTAGCCAAGACCCCACGAAAGTCGAGCGACTCGTCTTTTGCACCGGAAAAGTTTATTACGATATTATCAACGAGAGGAAGAAGGCGAATTTGGAGGAGACGATTGCGGTGGTGCGCGTTGAGCAGATCGCGCCCTTCCCCTACGATTTGATTGTCGAGGAGTGCAAGAAGTATGCGGGCGCCAACATAATTTGGGCGCAGGAGGAGCACAAAAACATGGGCGCGTGGACATTTGTCCAGCCGCGATTCCTCTCCTTCCTCAAAGGGTAATTTTTGCGGCGGATTATAGGAATGGGGTCGAGTAAATATCGTCGACATTTCTGTTAAATAAGTATTTTGAATTAAACATACTTTTCGATTTATTAGGTTGTAGGTTGTTGCAAAGGAAATGCAGGTTTTGTAATTTTTACTCTATATATGAGTCGAAAAAATAAAATGAATATGTCAAATTGTAGCTCTCGACAAATCTCAGTTGACGTGTTTCAGCATTTTTGTTGAAAAATTCATTTTGGTTACTATATGCATTGTCAAAGACCGCCAATTTAAATTTTCAAAAATGAAAAATGATTTTTTTATAAATATTCTTTTATAAATATATTCAAATATTCGTCTTTTGGTCAAAAATTCGAAAAAACGAATTTTTGACCATTTTTAGCCAAATTTCGAAAATTCATAACTCTGCCCAAAATTATAGAACAATTTTCGGCATTTTGCATAACTTTTTGAGCTATATAAGGCTGCTTAAAAAGAATATTTATAAAAAAATCATTTTTCATTTTTGAAAATTTAAATTGGCGGTATTTGACAATGCATACGGTAACCAAAATGAATTTTTCAACAAAAATGCTGAAACACGTCAACTGAGATTTGTCGAGAGCTACAATTTGACATATTCTTTTTTTTTTAACTCATATAAAGAGTAAAAATTACAAAACCTGCATTTCTTTTCCAACAACCTAATAGCTTTTATTTTTCACGAGTTAGAATTTGCGTAATGAAAGGACTTCAACTTTCTAGATTTTTAGAATTGAAATTATACATTTCAGGCAAGATCGCGGCATACTTTATGCAGGAAGAAAGCCAAGCGCCTCGCCAGCCACCGGAAATAAATACACTCACCAGAAGGAACAACGTGAGATGTTTTCCGCAATCTTGAATCAACCCATCGAGAACTTCAATTAGTTCTGGTCGAATTTCTAAGTCATTGATAAGAACTATTTTTATGAAAATATTTTCCTAGGCTGAAATTCATTGCAAATGAAATAATAATTGTTGGAGGGAAAAATTTGCGCTGTTTTTTTTTCAAAAATCACCCGGACCTCAACGGGAGGAACTTCTTAATCAAAGTTGATAAAACTTGGCAGATATATTTTTAAAGCGCTAAGAAATATTTCCCTTCTAAATGTATTTTGTCGAAAATTTTCTTGGCCTTGCGTTTGGATCAAAATCGGCAATACAAAAATTAAGAGGCGATTGTATATGCATTTAGGATGTTTGTCGGTGGAGTTTGCTGATGATTGTGAAGAATACTTGTAATAGGTAAAAATGAAGCTATTCTTATGATTTTCGATCATTATTTCTAGGTCCTTCTTTTTACATAAATAACAATTGAAATCTCTTCCATTTGATTGGAAATTGGTTTTTGGTAGAAATTTATCTTAATTTGGGAAATTTATCAATTTTTTTGTTCAATAGCCAAAAATTCATAGCTTTACATTTTAGTTTACTCTTAGAAACAAAGTCATTGCTTCGGTACAAAATTGCGCATTTGTTTTCAAAATTTGCTATTTCCGCATTCAAATAATTGGAGTTGTTGTGATATCGTAATCAACCTGAATGGCTTTTTATCTGAAATAACTAGTTTATGTAACATAATAAAAGAAATAAAAAAAATAATTTGCAAAAAAATAAATAAAACGATGCGCCATTTTCTCTTGTCTGTTTTAGGCAAATGTTTGATTTCTTAACGATTAATAAATTTTGAGGATTGGTTTATTCAAAATACAAATTGTTGAATAAAAAGACATAATAATAAATGCCCCTTCCCCACAAATGAAAATAATTATTGTTAAATTATCCGGAACGAAATCATCCGCATTCATTCAATCCAATCCTAATACGCGGACCTAAAATTCAAAAATATAAAATCGATACAAATCATAGTCAAATAGCAAAAAATTACCACGCAAAATTGGCGCTAGCTGCCGCGAGTGATGGAATAGGTTCGGCCGGAATGGTTACAGCCTTCCCTCCAATTGTTTTGTAGTAAGCGCCATGCAAAATTTTATGGGATGGAGGCATTTCACGCGGTGAGAACAGTTCGATATACCTGTAAACAACGCTGAGGTGAAAGGATCACTTTAACACTTTTTAGGCAAAATAATACCTTTTTCCCATAGATTCATGATCCTTCTTTAACGCTTCGTTGGCATCACGAGGTGTTAAAAACGCGACTATTCCTTCACCTGTAGCTCGTCCATCGTTGTAAAAACCGACTTTGATTTCTAAAAAAAGTTTTGAAATTGCCATCAGAAAATAATTAATCCAATGAACTTACCCATACACGGAATTGGGGCAAAGAATGCTTCCACCTGACGGGCGGTGACGTGAAAAGGGAGGCCACGCATGTGCAATTTTGTCGGGCTCAACGGAAATTCCTCGGCGGCAGGCCGATCACCGTAGAAGGAGGTCGAGGGTGGCTCGTAGCCACCTTTGTCGTATCCGCCCGTTGCCAGACCCATACTATCTCCATACATACTGCCACCATTACGATAACCTCCGCCACCATAGCCGCCGCGACCGTTGTCCTCATTACCGTAACCACCACGGTAGCCTGCGCCGCCACCATTACCATATCCACCACCACCGTAACCTGCACTACCACCGCCACGGGGGGGATAATCATAGGGCGAGAAACGATAACCACTAGATGAACCTACATTGCGAGAATTGCCACGTTGGTAAAGTGGGACGTGACCGGAGCCGTAACTAGGGCCATCCCTAAAAAATCTTTACTTTCCTCTGAAAAAAATAATTACTTTTTTTTCAGATATTTTTAAAGTATGAAAATGTTGATGTTGTTTTTCTTGCCTCAAAAATTTTTCATCCCCACCCCTCGACCATAGAATTTCTTCAAACAATTCTTTTCGTGTTTCAAACGATTTTTTCGCCCTGAAAATGTTGCCCCCCAGATGAGCTGGTTTCGAATCGCTACCGCGATGTGATAATGTGGCACTCCAAAAAGATTCAATAATAACGACCAAACAAACATACATGTAGCCAGGATAATACGAATGTGCATCCATATAATGATTGTATGCGGGGTATTGCGGTACATCACGCTCCATCATTCGACTTTTGAAAACTTCAAATGCTTCAGTTTCTACGCGATATAATTCCAAGTACCTATTAATAAAAAATAACTCCATAATATGCCAATGTACAAGAAGTTTCCGTTTGGAATCATTTACGAAAGCAATAATCATAGCTTTAAATTATTGTTTGATAATTCAATAATTGAGCGCTTATCTCTAAAAAAATTTCCATAGTTCCACCCCTTTAATATCAAAGCTTGTGAAATGGGAGCAACTTTTTGGAGACAAATTCCAGAAAAAAAAACTTAAAAATTCGTTTAGATTTATATTTTTGTGCAAGTACACAAGAATAACTCACAACGGAACCAAAAAAAAGTATTTCACGTTTTCCAAAAATGTATTCCCAATCATTTAGTCGATTTTTAGATACTCAATCATCACAAAAAGTTTCCCCAAAAATACGACTTTATTGATCCACTTTTAATAAATTCTCAAATTTATCTCAATTTTCCGGAAAAAAAGACCACCCGTACCTGTTCCCAATATGTAGACCATTAAGTTCCAATGCCTTCTGTGCCTCCTGTTTGGTCCCGAAACGAATATAAGCCTCTCCCGTAGGACGTCCCCGTTCCCCGGGCTCTTTCCCGAATACCACTTCCTCCACCACAAAGTCTAACAACCCATGTTCACATTAATAAGAAAAAATACGAATTTCCAAAACAGGGGCATGTTGAAAATTTTTTTTGTGGACCTCATGCTCCAAAAGCCCCGGCAAAACCACCAAAGCAAATAAATAGTTTTGATAAATGATGTCCCTCCCCTATCATTTAAAACCAAAAAAACTCAACTTTCACAAAAATAGGTGAATTCTTTTTAGTACTCTAAAATTAAACCTCAATGAATTCTAGACATTGAGTTGTGTTAAAAAGTTTTTTTCATAAATATTAATACCTTTGAAAAAATCAATTATATCCTTTTCCAAACAACTAAACGGCAATCCTCGAGCACGAATACAACCGGCATTCTTGTCCAATTTACTTCGAAAATTTTGTTTCTTCGCCATAAAAGTTTCAAGTTCTGTAGTGCCAACGGTAAATACTAAAAATATGTGAAATAAAAAACAACGAACAAAACAAAAAATATCGAACTAAGCAAATTTTAGCAAAAATAAATTTATACTGAATTGAAAATACCCACTTTCAA
This sequence comes from Deladenus siricidicola, assembly GCA_009724625.1. Classification (NCBI taxonomy): domain Eukaryota; kingdom Metazoa; phylum Nematoda; class Chromadorea; order Rhabditida; family Sphaerulariidae; genus Deladenus; species Deladenus siricidicola. The sequence goes on along the minus strand of SAUE01000432.1, from coordinate 10,270 downwards.
TGTAGCGTTTTCCCATCATGGATTTATCTTTTTCCCATGCAGTTTCTATGTCCGCCTCACTCTCAAATTTACAATAACATTCGCCGGCCGGCCTCCCGTCAGGGTTACTGAGAAAAATAACTTCGAGCACATCCACACCTTGAAAAAAGATAAGACGTAAAACGATATTAATAATGCTACCGAAAATACTACCAGCAAAGAATTCGCGCACTTCCTTCTCACCAGCCGAAAACGGTAAACCACGAAGCCGTAAGTAAAAGGTTGGAATCCCTTTTCCCATTATGACGATTACTACAACAATCAAATTCAAAAAAAGCATTAGTCAAAAGTTTATTTTTCCCACCTCGTCGAAATTCGAAATATAATATGAATTTTAACAAATACGCAAAAAGTAAATTCGTTATGGAAATGACGTTTTATTGAAATACCGAAAAAGAAAATAAACAAAACAGAATAATAAAGATAAATAAAAAAATTGGCAAAAGATAATTTCGATTAATAGTTCGCACTCATCCATTCACAATAATTTTAATAAGATGGCCTGAAATATTAATATATACTACAATACAAAAAATAATAATAATTTGTCGCGCTCACCATTGGTATCCAGATGCGGATAGCGGAGCTGGAGGTTGACCAGCACCGGGCATTCTGCCACCAACCGTTTTGTAGAATGCCCCCTGCGGAATTTTCATAGCGTTCGCAGGAAATATTTCAATGTATCTGTAAACAAATAGATTTGTATGTATTTCAAGTTAAAAAAGTTAAAGTAACGACGAACCTGCTTCCAATCGTTTCGTGATCCTTTTTCATAGCTTCACGAGCCTCTGCCATAGTAGAGAACTCAACAATGGCATCACCAGTTGAACGACCATCCTCGTAATAACCCAATTTTACTTCTGAAATTTGTGTTCATTACAAATATAAACAAGTAATATAACAAGTAAAGTAATCCGGAAAGATAATCCAAAAAATCAATTATTTGCTTTCAATTTAAAAATTCAAAAGCGTAATAAAAAATCGCGTTAAAAAACATACCAATACATTGTAATGGTGCGAAAAATTCTTCAATTTCACGGCCAGTAATTCTAAACGGTACACCACGCATCTGAATTTTCGTCGGTGTAATAAACTCTTCGGGACCGCCACGGTAAGAATCATATCCGCCGTGTCCGCCACCGCCACCTCGTCCATGAAAATCGTACGGTGAATAGCGATAGCCGGATGGACCACGAGGATAGCCTGGCGCTGGCCCGCCGCCGCCGCCACTGTAACCACCTCCGTAGGAATCATACCTGAATTAATTGTGTGTTTGGTATTCAATGATTATTGGTTTAAATTAACTTACCCATAGCCGCCTTGGTACTGGTATCCACCGCTCCATGGATCGCTTGGCAAACTATTCAAAGGAATTGCACCTTTTGTCATTCGATTTTTAAACAACTCGAAAGCATCGCCATCTACGCGAAACAGCTCCAAGTACCTAAAAATTAAAAAATTAAAAGAAAACAACAAAAAATTTAAAAAATTTTACTCTCATCTGTATCTCAAATTCTAACAATAATCTTAACAAAATTCCATCAAAATTTTAGTAACTTCAAAATTACATATAAATGTAGTATTTTTTTATTTTTTAAATATATTTAAATTGGATGCAAAAATAAATAAAACTTACATGAATATATGTAATATTTGTAACAAATTTTTCTTCATAAATGTAAAATTTTTATATTAAAAACTTTAAAACTTGAAATTGTGTTTTTGAAAAATTATCCAACAACGATTGAATTACAACTGCGTCAAATGCAATTATTTTTTGACCCGGTTCGACTACAAAATTCCCGAAACTTTTTATCAAATAAAACCAATTTTTTATGTAAAGAATGTCCACCCGTACCTGTGCCCAATATGTTGACCGTTTAGTTGCAATGCCTTCTCTGCCTCCTGTTTGGAACCGAAACGAACATAAGCCTCTCCCGTAGGACGACCCCATTCCCCGGGCTCCTTCCCGAATACCACTTCCTCCACCACAAAGTCTAACAACCCAAACAATTTAATGTTAAAAATTTAAATATTTGGGGCCTTTTAATGCTTAGATTTTTCTTATTTTCAACCAAATTTAAGTTAAACCGAAAAACGAATTACAGTATTGGTCGGTTCCTTTTCCAAAAATCATAACAACAAGATAACCTTTAAAAAAAGTTGTAATGTCGTCCTTCTTGCAGGAAAAAGGTAATCCTCTCATTCGAAGTGCGCCAATGTTCTCGCCCATTTTCTTCGACTTTCGTTTTCGAATTATTTTCTCCAATTCAACATCCCCAACCGGAAAGACTAAAATATTTCTTTTCAAAATATAACTCTAAAAATAATGCACTAAATTTTAATATAAATAATTTTCTTCAAAATACAAAAAATAAAGAATAAACAATAATGCGATTTTTAATAAACGACAATCTCTTCATTCCCTTAAAAATCACCCACTTTCAATGTAACGGCTTCCCATGGTCTCCTGATTCTTCTTCATCGCCAAATTAACGTCCGCCTCATTCTCAAACTCACAATAGCATTCACCAGCGGGACGTCCATCGGGCGTATTTATAAACAAAACATCAGTTATTTGTATTCCTAAAAAATAAAATTTGTACATATTTATGCAACTAAACGAAAAAATTATCAAACTTCTATATCATAGTCAGGCAAG
>SAUE01000431.1:17730-43372 GCA_009724625.1 Deladenus siricidicola | reverse complement strand
TTCGCCACTTTATTTTTTCAAGTTAAGTGAAGTGCACTTCACTTTCGAAAATTAATTTTTCGTGGAAACACTGAGCAAATGAAGTGAAACTTAAATTCGTTTTGAAATGCCACGGAAAATTTCCTGACTCTAAATTTGTTCTGTGCTTGTAATTTGTTTTTCTTTCTTTAAAAAATCTTGATATAATTTATTTCGAGTCGAAATTTTCCGCGGCATTTCAAAACGAATTTAAGTTTCACTTCAACATTCCTCTTCATTTTTTCCAGCTGAAGTCTTCACTTTGCCACATCAATCAATAAAGTTTTGATGTCAATCGGTCATTCCGCTTTCCGGCAGGCCAAGCGCACCACTTCACAGCCACCCACATTTAAATGACGGCCATCTAAATAAAAGTGCGGGAAAAAACGAAGTTCAAAAAATGGAAACACTGCATTGCCCGCATTTTTGGTGAAAATCAATTTTGGTAGACGTTTTATACCATTTGTTTCAGATCGCAGAAATATACGTTTGTAACGAAAAAATACGTAATGTAACGAAAATGTGAAACATCGAAAAAACCTACACAGGGGAAGAACTATAATAGCACCCTTCAAATTTTTGGAAAAAACCGGCCGATTTTTCGAAAATCGAAAGGAAAAACATCGAAATTCAAATTTTCTCACCAAAAATACACATATGATCCTCCACTTTCGCAAGTATAGTCTTTATTATCTCTATTATATTACTATAATAACGAAAACATAGTCAAGAGGTGGTGGCCAAACAGGGGACGAACGAAGAGGAGAACAAGTCCTAGAGTGGGGGAGACAGAGGTCCTATTCTCTCTTAGCTGGCCGGTTTCGCCGACTCGACTTCGATGTACTTGATGAGATCGGCCCGCTCGTCGACCTTCTTCAGTCCCGCGAAGACCATCTTCGTGCCGGGAATGTACTTCTTCGGATTGAGCAAGTACTCGAACAGCGTCTCTCGCGTCCAGACCACACCCTGAAAAACGAGAAAAGAAATGATTACTGGAACCTAGAATATTTTCTTCTTTTTTCCAAATAATAAAACAGCAATAATAGCTAGATAAGGAAATTAAATTTTTCGTGGTTTACGAAAAAATTCCAGAATCAAGAAATTGGAGCCGCAAGCTTTCAGGTTCAGTAATGACTCATGAATTTTCTGGCAAAACCAGGGATCAAGTCGTTATTATAAAGGACTAGAAAAGTGGGGGTGGTTTTTTGGTACGTCTTTGTCTTGTACCGGAAGCTGATTCACCCTCACCATTTCCAGCAGGGAATTGAAAGAAGCGCCTCTTCAATCCCCTCGACCTACAAAAAACAATCAGCCAACCTTGTTCTTGTTGGCGGCCGAGTAGTCGAATCCCCCGACGCTACCCGACTTGCGTCCTATCACGCCGTTCAGCGTCGGACCCGTCTTCGTCGCGTTCGAGTCGACGACGTGACATTGGAGACAGCGCTGCTTGAAGACCTTCTTACCTTTCTCGTAGTCGCCCTCGGGAATTTTGTCGCCCATTGTTGGTCTGGTGGTGAAGTCAAAAACACTGGAACAACTGAAAGTTAACGCGCAAAATAGGTGGGGTTGCACAAGCGAAAAAAAGAGAATGATCGAGAATTTGGGATGCGTGAAAAAGCACCCGACAACGCCAAAGAATATTTGCTTCAAATTCACTCCAAAAAATTTAGATGAATTTTTTGAACATAAAAATTCATTTTATAAAACAAAAAATTCAATTTTTGGGGTTTGGCTTCATAGGGGAAAAAATCATTCTGTCTGAAACCAGCACGCCAGCCAACAAATTGGCGTAAAATGTTTTTTTTCACCGTGAAATTCTCTAGGCAAGCGTAGCCTAGTCGGGGACGTAGCTATCAAGAATTTGGGATGCGTGAAGATCGAAAGCCCTCACGTAAAAGAACAAAAAATGTTTCTTTTCTCGCTGTATACTTGCTATGTGGTGATGGTGTGATGCGCTACCTTATTCCAGCGTGGCTTTGTTCCCCCCACACAGAATTCCGAACCTTTTGTTACGTTACAAAGACCAGTTTTGCGCCCTGATTCCCCGAATACGATATTGATTTCACGAGGAAATGATCCAGAAGCTAGAAAACTGGTTTAGAAAACGCTCAAAAAGTATGGAAGTTCTGGAGGGAGCTAAAGTAAGGTATGTACGATTTTCTAGAAGAAAAATGTAAAATCATAATGAAAAATGTAACCGCGTTGTTGAACGCGGTCCGGTAGTTCCTGGCAAACCGGCGAATTTCCTCGAAAGTTCAAAATTTCGAGAAAATATAAAATAATATTAATTTTTCCATAATCCACAAATCCATTTTTCATATAACAACAAAACCGATCCAAAATTGATAATAACAACAATTCAACACGAGGAAAAATGAGGACAACAAGAAATATTTGGGTGATATTTTTCATTTTTCGTCTCTCCACGCGCCGAAAATCGCCCCTGGTTTCTTTGAGTCTTCACACGAAGTCGAACGCATTTAAGCGAAGTGCGTGATGGGACGACGCGTGGTGAAGACGGGCGCATCGCGACGCTTCGACACGCGGTGCGGCAACGGGAACTTGATGTGCGCGTTGTGGAACTGCTTGACGTTCGGACGCTTCGTGTCGGCGACGGTGATCGTCGCGATCTTGATGATCTGGATGCGATCGGCCTGCGCGCGATGGCGAGCGCCCATGTCGCGGTAGGCTTGCGTGACGGCGCCCGCCTTCGACACGTCGCGGTACTCACGGTACATGTTGTGGTGACCGGTACGCGAGTCGTAGCGCAGCCAGACGCCGAAGTTCTTCACGTAGCCGGGGTTCTTCTCGAACACCTGCAAAAGAAAAGAATTTTTTCCTTGAAAATATTCCACACGACAAACCAAAGAAAAAAAAATCTATTTCCAATGATGACGACACAAAATCATCTTATTAGTAAAAGTACACATTCTTTCTTTCAATTTTTTTAAAGAAATTTGGATAAAAATGCGAGAAAATGGTTTTTCGGCTAAATCAGATAATCCGCTTTTAGAAAATTTTTAAACCTAAAACGATTTCATATGCAAAATATTTAATCTATGCAACCACTGTCAAAATACGGAAAAAAGTGCCATTTTACACCGAGATATGATCATCCAAAGTTTTCAAAACCACAGGGGGGACCAAGCTATAATTCGACTTTTTGTTTTGTTTCAAATCGCTTCAAAACCAATCGAAACGATGCAGGACGTCATAAAAACTTTAGAAAAAATGTATAAAATTTCAATGTATGCGCAATTTCACGAGCTTTCCTCATCACACGATTTTATAAAAATTCTCAAAATGTCATTTTAATGCAAACTTTGGATGATCATATCTCGGTGTAAAATGGCGAGCGCCGAAAAATTCTTTCAAATTCGGATTCAGCATGCAAAATAGGTCCAGAATAAGCTTTGTTTGCCAAATTTCGAAAAAGTCAGTCATCGCCAATTTTTTTTTTATATTTCAAATCGTTTGCGGTAAAATTTTTTGAAGTTTTCAGAGAATTCGGTCACCAAACATTTTTTGATGTTATAGCGCTGAATACGCTTTAGTACTAATTCGTTACGGAAACTATATTTCAGTGTGACAAAGTAGAAATATATAATAAAAAGTCTAATTTTAGTGGAATTAAGCTTAGATCACATGTTTTCTACGTGGCGTTTTATATGAGCCGAAGAGCCAAAAAATTTGGTAATTCAAAGTCAACTTATATTCCGAAAAACCAAAAAAAAAAAGATTCTGGAGAAAACAAAATTTCCTTCTCTTATAATTATAAAACCAAAATATTAATTAAAAATGCTTAAATTCCTTATTTATTATACTTTCACGAGAAAAAATGTATAATGAATAAAAAAAGGTTTTCGCGTGTTACCGCGCTAATATAAGCGTCTTTATCGGTATTAGAAATTAGAATGTTTGAAAACTTCTACAAAATCATTTTGGAAAATTTAGTGACCAGATGCTCCGATTTAGCCAAATTGCTTTTAGAGAAAAAATTCAAAAAAAAGATGCCAAAATAAAATATATCTTTCAAAATTAAAAAAACTCACAACAAAATCCTATGAGACTGTTTTGTACAATTTAATTAATTCGATGTTTTTAGAAGCCGGCTTAATAAGATAAAGTTGCTTTAATTTCGGCGTGCCGTTTTATTTGTTTCTCCTTTACTGTTATCACAAAATGTTATTGTTACTATTGTTGCGTTTACGTAAATAAATTATTATTATTATAAAATCCAATAGAAAAATATCCATCTTAAAAAATGAGAAAAAATCGACCGACTAAATGAAGCAGAAAAATTAGAAATGAAGCCCACAAATTAGGAAACACAATGTTTAAAATTGGAAACCACTTAATAGCCAACCATCAAAAAAATCGATTGGCAAAATCGTTCGAAATTGAAGATCAATATCGTAATTTACTAAAAAAATTCAAAAGCAATAAAATTACCTCCTCGCAGGACACAATTTCACCGTGCGTCTTCTTCACTCGCTTCAACATGCTCGTAAAGTACCAGAATCGTGACTTTGCCACCACATGGTTGCTGGCAAAGATCTCCATTTTGTAGAGCTGTGGGTTTGAATCACGCTCCGTCGGTAAGTGCCTTCCCACAATAATGAATTGCTTCAACTGAAACGAAAACATCAAAAATATACTCTTTCCATCGTGCAATCGATCGAATATTTTGCTTCGTATTTGAAAAAGCCAAGAATATACGTCAAATTCCAAGGCCCTCAGTTGGGGGTGGACTAAGCGCATTACGCAGAAAATTGAAAATAACATGAAAAAATAGCAACTTTTATTCGTGCGATAGCACGGACAAGCGATAACAGATTTCGAAATGAGGTGGAGGTGGGGAGCAACCAAAAATTTTGCCAATTGGGACGGGAGAAGATCCATAAATCAATTTACCTCCTATTTACTATATTACTAAACACCCAAAAAAATTCTAAGGCAGCATACACCCCCTGCTATATACGCCACTGTGGGAACTGCGGTCACCAATAATTAAAGTGCTGATAAAAAGATTCAAAAGGTTTAAAAATTCATGCAAACATAGTGAATAAATAAAACAATCTACTAACCGTTTCACCGGAGGCTTTGATCGGCATCTTTGTGATTTAGAGCAACCTAAAAGCAGCAAACAAAATTACAGAAAAATATAAAACAACAATTCGTGAACAACACATAAAAATCGTTTCACGGCTTAAAGAGTCCACATTTAAAGACCCGTCTGCAATCTCCACGCATTTTGTAGCCTAAAAAAGTGGGAACTTTCTGCAAACTTTCACCGTGAAAATGCAAAAATTTCACTTAAAAAATTGAAAGTTGGTGTGCGCCTTCATTTCTCGCGGCTAACGAAAGCTAACAAAACTCAAGGGGAATCCTTCGTTTTCAGCGAGCAGAGAGAAAAAATTCGCTATGTGATCGTAAGAAGTAGTCTAGCGCGGCTCCCAACGCGACTCTCTGAATTATTGTGGCGCAATGTGCGTTTTCAAATGTATTTAACGAAAACTTGCTTGCTCAATGCAAATTGCTTTGCGAATAAAATTTCCTTGTAAAAAAAACAAAAGAAATTTTCAGGTTGGCTATTTTGGACCAAAATTGTTCATCAGATTCCCGATAAACTTTCATTTATTTTTTACGCCTATAAAAAACGTTTATATGTGTTGTGGTTTTACAGCTTATAAAAACTACTCTGAAAATAATTTTGACTTTCAAAAATTAGTCAGGAATGAGGAAACTGAAGAATTACCGCTATTTTTGAGAAAAATTCGTGAAATCCACATTTTTCGCATATATTTTGAGTAATTTACTTTTTTTTGATTGTGGTGCTGAAAATGGGGTGCTGAGGAAGAGAAATGAGGTTGACAAAACTAAAAATTGAATTATTTTAGGTATGTTCTGCTGCATGGGCGTTTGAAGGGTGTATTTACGTCTATAAATTCCGCAGGATGAATCTAATTAGACGAGGTGAATATTTTTTGCTGTATTTTAGTCTCTCACAGTGAAACAGGAATTGGGGGTGAGGATGTGTGCATTGTTTCCTCGGCACTTTGAAGCTTCATTTTGGACTTTTTTTTCCACAAAAAGGGATAAACCGTAAAAGGTTATAGCTTATTATCTACGACAATGTTGCAGATTTTCTGCTGCTAAGGTCGGCACTCAACGTCTCGAAGAGGTTTTTGAACTTTGAGGACATGCACCCCAAGGCCGACAAGCTGGATCAAAAAGCTCTGCTGGACACGGAGAAAGAGTTCATCGACATTCCCAAGGAAAATAGGACCAAACAAAACTTTTTAGCCGCACTTGGTAATTTTATTCGAAATTATGCTAAAAAATTTTAATGTTTTTATTTTTAATTTTAGAAAGTAACTGGATAAACTGCACTTTACCCCCCCCCCCAGAATTTCAAAACTTTTGATGTTTTCCTATGTAGTTTGATGCGCTCATCACGAATTCGGTATTCATTCCTGGCGGAAATTCCAAAAAAGTACCCAAATCGGGTGTCGAAGTGTCGAAAACCACAGGGGGGACCAAGGTGTAATTTTCAAAAAAAAATTTTTGCATAAAATTGTTTCAAAACAAATTAGAAAGCATTAAAACGAGTTTCTCTTAGGAGCTTAGGCTTTAGGCTGAGCCTTAGGCTCCAGAAATTAATATTGAATTCGTGATCAGCGCATCAAACTACGTAGGAAAACATCAAAAAAGTTTTGAAATTCTGGGGGGGGGGTAAAGTTTAAAAATTACCAATAAAATGTTTTTACGGTTTACAAAATAAACGTTTTTTAGAATTTTTTCGTGCTTCGCGTGGCTCAAAGGGTCAGGGCCACGTCGAGTTCATCAACACTTCCCTCAAGTATCTCAAGGATTTCGGTCTTCACAAGGATTTGGACACATACAAAGCGTTACTCAACATTTTCCCGAAAGGTGTGATGATTCCTAGGAATGTTTATCAGGTAAAATAATTTAGGGTGTAAATTTCACAGCTTTTACCTTTTTATTATTAAAAAATCTTGAGTTATTTGTTGGGGCATTTTCTCATCACACTCCGCATTAAGTGGATAAATTTACAAATTTTTGCCTTTTCTGAGGAGATTTTTTTAGAAAATGTTTCTGCACTACCCGGTACAGCAAGTGTGTTGCGTGCAGTTACTGGACGAGATGGAATATCAGGGTTTTATTTTTATGCCATTTTTAATATATTCTTATAATTCCGATAAGATTTTTATGCACGGGGGTTGGTATGGTATAGCCACGAGTGGGCGACCCGACGGGAGTTTTATTTTTTACGTGAAAGTTGAATTTTTTTTAATCCTGCAAATTATATTCTTTCTCCTCGTTAAAAATAGTGAATTGGTCAAATTGGCAATTTTTTTAAATTTCCTACTTATTAAAATTTTATTTGAATAGCCAAAATATTTTACGTGCGATTGTCTTTGAAACAATTTTGAAGTGGAATGTGTTTGTTATGATAAAGTTCCACAATTTTTTGAAAACGATTTTCTTCAAAAAAATGCAAAAATTACTGAATAGCGAAGGGCAAAACTATTTTTCAGTGAAGGCCAGACGATAATTTGAAAAATAGGAATTATTTTAAATTAAAAAAAAACATTCAATGGAGTGCTAGTTTTTGACGAAAATGTGGATCTCTTTCAAGCTAAATATATATTTCCAGACGACAAAGAGGTCCACGGCATTGAACGCCTTCAAATTCGTAGCGCGATGGTTTTTTGATAAGAAAAATCATTTGCGCGATTTTCCTTTAATTTTGTCGATTTTTTCCAACCGCCAAGACAATTTTTACCTTGGTTCACCCTTTGGTCAGTTTTTGGCCTTCAGCCATTTTGCGCAATGGTTTTAATTTTTGACCCCCGTACGGCAAGATGGGGGGGGGTGGGGTGGGGTAACCAACTCTCCGTGTATGAGTATGAATAGCTAAATATTTCCAGGCGTTCAACCCGACAAGGAGATCCACGACATTGTCGTGAACGCCTTCGGCGAGTACACCTACGCGGGCAAGAAGGCGAAACGAATGATGTACTGGATGCCGAAGCTGAAGCACACCAATAACTACCTCGACCGACGGCTCGTCGAGAACAAAAACCTCACCGCGTTGGAGACGGCACGAATTGCGCTGAAGATGATGTGCCGCGACGCGGGCACCGTTCTAACCAACGTGAATGTCCGTTCTTTTTTCTTAATTTTGATAATATTTTGACAGCGGTCTTCAGCCCACGTGTAGCGGCGGGCGCTTGGGAGGCTTTTTTAAATGATTTTTAGAAATTGGATTTGTTAGTGCCTCAAGAAATTGAATGACCCTGGATGCTTATGAAATTCGCCTTTAAATATTTAAATTTTTCGGTTTTTCTTGTGGCCACTGAGTGAATAGAATTTTTAAATAAAAATTTTCGATTTTTAATATGGAATTCAATGTTTTTTATATGGAAGAATAAAGGGAACTCTATTAAAGTTTTTCTTGGCGCAATTATCATTTATAATTTTTTGATTTTATTAGCAATATTTTGACATCGATGTTTCTGGTAGCAGGCAAAGGATTTTTAAGGTTTAGCAAATTTTCCAGTTTAAATGTTAGCTTGAATGATTTTTTACAAGTTACAGGTAACGCGGCCTAACGTGTCGAAAATTTTTGGGCACTGGATCGTCAGCGCGCAGAGTCCCCTGCAGCGGCGAATGCTGCGCGAGATGCCCATCGAGAGGCTTACGTTCTTCGTCGACGGGCCAAAATTCGTCTACACCTTCGACAAACGCGTCGAGCACACCACGCTGACCTGCCAGCCGCTGCGCGAGGATGCCGCCGACGAGGAGTTCATCGACCAGCGCACCTTCCAGGACTACGGCGACGACCTGCGCGAGAAGCTGTACGACCTCGGCCGCCCGCAAAACATCCACGAACAGGCGGACGCTACGATTCTGGCGATGTGCGTGATGGAGGAAAACACGCAGAAGATGGCTAGCGCCTGGCTCAACCACCTCCAGACCAAGAATCCCGTCCTCGCACGCGCCAACATCCTCATCCGCATCGCCGAGGAGGAGCGCGCTCTGGAGCCGATGTTTGCACCGTGAGAATTGTATATTTTTGTTGGGCTGCATTTTGTATGGCGCTGAATTGTTTTCCGCACTCGGACAATTTGAGTGGGAGGAAATTTTATTTTCGATCCTGAAAAAAAAGTTGTAAAAGCTTTACTTCTCTAATAATTGGCCGAGGATGTTTAGAGTACGAGTTTGTAGATTATTACAATAATTGTTATATAAATTGTTTAATTGACGAAGTTATATTGAATTTGAAGAGAAAAAGCTTCATAAAAATTAAAAACTGGCCACAACAAAAAGAAAATTTATGTGGAAAAAATATTGTATGGAATAGGGAATAATTTTTAAAATAAATTTCAACGTTTTCGTCCCAGCTCGATCATCGGCCATGTGCGCTGTTCGCTGACGCTCTGGAGGCGTCGGCCTCCGCCGACACCCATCCCCAGCTCACCATCGTCCACCGTTATGGTGCGTTTGTCCCATTCGGTGCCATCCCCCATGCTATAGCGCGTGGCTGCCGCTCGCTTGCCGAAATCGATGTGCCGCCAGGCGGGGTCGAGGCGCGCCTCGCGGTGGCCGCCCAAGGCGGCCAACGTCTGCTTGAGGTGATCACGGTTGGGCAGCATGGCGGATAGATGTGGGACTTGCGCGGCGAACTCCGACGGATTGTAGAGCGAGTAATAGGCGGATGGTCGAAAGTTGCGAATCATTCCGTAGTTGGGGCCGAATGAGTTTATGCCTATATGTGACTACAGTTAAATCGGTACTTTCCTGTTATCGGGAAAAATTTTGTGATTTTTTAGGTTTTCTAGCACGGGGAATTCTATTTTAATAATGATTTTTACTGTTTTATAACATAATTCTATTTTATAACAAACAACAAATTTTATACAACATAATTCTAATAAAGAGCAGAACAAAACAAACGATAAATATTTAACAGTTAAACGGGCCAAAGCTCGGCGATGTCCTGTAAAATGACGATGAAAGTATAGTGACCGTTCAAGCGTGTGCGCCTTGGACGGTAGTTCTAAACAAGCGCAATTGGGGGTGAGGTATAAAGATCCCCGAACACGTGTAGAAAAAATCGGAGTTTGGCTAAGACTTAGAGTTTTGACTCGGAGAATTCAACACGTGTACCCACCCCCCGTGAAAATGTCGAAAACTGCACAAAAACAACAAAACCAGTGAGAAACATTATTAAAATCGAATTCCCCGTACCAGAAAACCTAAAAAAACATGAAAAAAAATTTTTTTTTTGGGCTCCCGATAACAGGAAAGTACCGTTAAATCCCTAATTAATGCATAAATGCTATTGAATTGATGAACTACGATACAATTGTGTTTAAATTACAATACAATTTTTATGATATGAGCTACGGTGGGCTCAGCTAACTAACATATATGTATGTAGACTCTATTCGCATAATAATAACCAGGTTTAAAATAATCTAATTCAACTACCTGAAGTTATCTCTGAATTTTTTTGGATAATGACTCACCAAAGGCGGATGCATGAAAAGCGTTCCAAATGCAAGTGAATCCCAGCAGCGGTATCAGCATATTTTTTTGAGGTGGTTGGAATTTGGAATTTTACCACGACAAAATAATAAATATATATATATATATATATATTTCTTTTATTCGAACCTTGGTGTATGAGGAGTTTTAGAAGAAATGTGTTCACAAAAATAAATCTTATGATTTTATGCGTTGTTTATCGAGAAACACCAGCTAACTACGTCAATAGTCTCCAGTAATGAACGGTTATTAAAACTATTTTGCAAAAAAAGTCAACGATACTTACATGTTTGATTCGACGGAACGGTCCTGATTTGAGTAGCAAAATGATATCAACAGAGTGAGAGTGGCAAGATGATATCAAGAGTGAGAGTAGCAAAATGATATCAACAGAGTGAGAGTAGCAAGATGATAACAACGGAGTAGCAATTTGATATCCAACTAGCCGAATATGCCATAATATGTGGGGACGGCGAGAATCGGCGGCTGTCAACGCTAATTAGTAGTATGAAAAAAGGAGCTTCGTAGTCTAACAGCAATGCTTATTATCGCCGAAAATTGCATATGCCATTTAGCAAAAATACATACATGAATGAAATTAAACGTTCCACTTTTTGTAAGAAGTTCCTTTTTGCGCGCGGAGGACGGCCCACAGACGAAAAGCGTAGAAGAAATCTTTGGACGTACAAGAATTATGAGCGGTTATTACGAGAAACAAGCCGGATTCTGTGAAGGAAATCTTTTCAGAACACATTCTTTCGCCCTCCCCCCCCCCACAAGAAAACTGTAGTAATTATGAGCATTTTGCGTGTAAATAGCGTAGTTACAGATAATGTAGGAAATACTCTGGAGAACCTTTGGTGTTTGTTTTTATTTATTTTTGGCTGTTCCATAGAAACAGAAAAAACCATTGCAAGAAATTTTATTTACAAAATAAAACACGCAAAAAATTCAGTGAAAAATAAAATAATTTACACAAGTTTCGCTCCAAACTTTTTCCAAAAAAAATCGATGACAAAATTTGCGTGTAAATTATTTTCAGTGGCGTATTTGCGGATTCTGGAATGGGGCGCTCCCTACGGGCGAAAACCGAAAATTCTCGTTACAAAATTTGGTATAAATTATGTTCAGGATTACAAAAAATTCCATACATATTTAATTTTCGAAAAAATAAAACTTTTGTGTGCCACAAAATTGGGAAAAATAGTTGATTTTTTTTTAATTCTAAAATGTTTTTTTATTTGTTTGGAAAGTTTTTTGGGCTAACATTTTCGATACGATTTTTGGAGGTTCTAAAAAATATCTAAAAATTTCGAAATTGAAAATCTAATTTTCTAATGGATCTGATACCACAAATTTTGATGTCCCCCAAATACGCCACGGATTATTTTCAATGTTACCATTTTGCGTTAAAAAACCAATTAAAACGAAAAGGCGTTATAAAACCCACTACTCAAGAACTCAATTGTATGCTTCGTGAAGGTTGCAGTGGTGGGCTCAGAAATTTTCCATGATGGGGTAAAAGTCAAAAATTCAAAATTTTCAAGGGCTCACATTTCTGTTTATGCAGATTGGAAAGGCCTTTAAAAAAATGGAAAATTTCAAAAAAGAAATCATTAAAAATTTCGTTTCGCCATGGGGGGGGGAGCTATCATTAAAATCGCCACGAGGGACTATCATCACATCCAAAAAAAATCTCCGTTGGGGTATCTACCGCCCTCCCCACTGAAAGGTCGTACCTCCGCAGTGGTGTATTTAGATGATTAGCGTATTAATATTATCCAAGTTTTCGATTTCGACAATATGAGTTCAAAAACAAAAAAAAATCAATTCGAAATACACCACTACATGATTTAGAAAACATTGAGAACTTCAAATCAATGGGAGGTAGTAGAGAAATTCAAAACTTCCCTACTCCCACAAAAAATCAACATTTCTTACAGGAATGATTTTTTTTCACGCTAAAGCAAGCCTCAAAAACAAGTTTTAGTTTAGAAAATGGAGGAAAACAGATATCGCCTATACGGAAAATTTAATGCCTGCCACCCTTGAATCCGGGAGGTAACGCCTTCCTCCTGCCTCACGGTGATTATAGTAGTAGGTTCCAAGGGGAAAAATCTCATCACTTCTCCCACCCATTTCATCATCACTGATCGAGGGTGGAGCGACCGCGGCGTACGCCATTTTGTGGGATGTTAGCAGTGCCGTTGCTGTTGCCGCCGGCGGCGGTGGAGGACGAGGCGACGGCGCCCTGCACGGCGCGAAACGTGACCACATAGCGCTGCGCGACGGGCAGCGTGGGCGAGTAGCCGCTGGGGAACGTGTTGTCCTCGAAGGCGATCTGGTAGTCGTCGGTGGGGCCGGCGGGCGTGCTCTCCACGACGCCCTTGTAGAAGCAGGTGGTCTGCGGGTAGAGCGCCAACACGATCGCGTCGCGCGGAAATAGGGCGTGCGCGTCGCGACGCGGATCTGCACGGTAGTGCGGCAGCGGAATGAGCCGATCGACGGGGACGACCAGCTTGTGGGCGGGGTCGCCGTTCTCGTCGTCGATGTCTTTGATTTCGTATTTTTTGTCACTGACTTGTTCCTGACAAGAAAAAAAAACTGATTGCAAAAGAAATTTTTAAAAAGCTGTCAAAATTATAGGATAAGATTTTTTTTTACAACGGGGAAATTTCATGAAATTCAAAAAAAATCATAAGTGTCTAACTTTTCATAAAAAAGTTCTAATTTTCAAAAAATAAATTTGCCATTTCATCAGGGTATTGCGCCCGATTCAACAATTTTCAATTTTGCATTCACTTTCAGCCCAATTGCTCCACTCACCCCAAAAAATAAAAGAATAAATATTCTCAATTCTCATTGCTAAACCGTTGGGGTCGCGGTGGGAAAAAGGGGAGAATATCAGTATCCAAAAATTTTCAAGAAAATTTCAGGGGCGTTTTTTTAATTTTCATCTCCTGGCCGATTTTTTGGACTAATCGACGACGAATACCTTTATGTAGGCGAGAATCCAAACGTCCTCGACGAACGCGGCGACAAAGTCGTTTTTGGTGAGCGGCTCGCCGGCCGGTAGCGGGATGGCGCCGACCAACGGCGGCGGATGGCCGTCGACGGGGCGGACGTAGAGCGGCAGCGAGCTGGCGTGCTGCGCGAGCAGCATCATCAGCGAGCCCCGCGGCAGAGGACCGCTTATCTTCTGGTCGAATCTGCAACAAAAACAAAGAAAAATGTTCCTAGTCGAATCGAATTGCACAATATCGTTAAGGTTTCACAAGAGGGGGCAATTTTTTTGGTAAAATTTCCCTTAAACAATGTTTTTGCATAATTTAATTTTAAAAACATTTCTTCCATAATTAAAAACGGTCTAAATCGAGGATGACCCGACATTTGCGGACGAAATAATTATCAATATAAAAAAAATAATAATTTTTTTGATATAAAAAAGAGTTGTCAAACGTCAAAATCGCGAGTTAGGCTTCTATGATCCTTCTTACCCCACTCCGAATTTTACACGTGTTGGGGGGTCACTATCAGTGTTTCCATTTTTTGAACTTCGTTTTTTCCCGCACTTTTATTTAGATGGCCGTCATTTAAATGTGAGTGGCTGTGAAGTGGTGCGCTTGGCCTGCCGGAAAGCGGAATGACGACAACTATCGATTGACATCAAAACTTTATTGATTGGTTACGTCTTCAGCCAGATTTTTCAAAGTTGAAGTCTAAAATTCAACTTCAACTTGAATCAACATTTTTTAAAATTATTTCGTCCGCAAATGTCGAGTGTGACTGTCGAAAATTTTTTGTTGCTCGAAATCGTTTCAAAACAACCTAGAATGCATTAAAAACGCCTTCACACGGTCACGCAACATCGAGCTCGCGAGGTATGTGGTGCGGAGCAGGGGTGGGCCGCAAATAAATTTCATTTGCGAAAACCGCAAATCGCAAATAAATTTTTATTTTCGCAAATCGCAAATTGCTAATTTTTACCCAAAAAAAAAAAAAAAAAAAAGCCGCAAAAAATCTTTTTATAAAAAAAATTTTATAAAAAAATTCGTATCGTTTATTGATATCTACATCGCGAATTTCGCGAATTTGAAAAAATAATTTTCCATTTTTTAAAATTTTTCGCAAATCGCAAATTTCACCACCCCTGGTACGGAGCCATACGCTAAGTTTTTGATACCTTGTCCCCCGTGTGGTTTTCGCCACTTTCACACCCGATTTGGACATTTTTTTGGAATTTCCGTCAAAATTTGAGTGACACCAATTTCCAAAATATGTAGAAAAGTACATCAAATAAAAAAATAAAACTACTTCAAAAAACACATACCTCAATTGCCGAATTTTTTGAATGTCGGCGAGGATGTGGCGCAGAGTGACGTGCTCGGACTCGCACTGCTTCAGCGCGGTGTTGTAGAGTGCGGCCAACTTGCTCTTCGACGCCTGGCTCATCTTCGAGCCGTTGATGAGCCGCTTGCCCTGCGAGCGAATCGACTTCAGCGACTCGTTCACGCGCTCGTGCTTGTAGGGAACGCGTTGCAGCTTAAGGAAAAATAAAATTTATAGTGGAATTCGAAAACATTTCATGGTGAGGGGTGATTCATGGCGGCGAGTCACCCCTCCCACTTTCAGTTAAGCCCTGTAGGTTAATTGAAAGGTGGGTGGAGGTAATTGAAAGTGGAAATCGATTTCGAAGATTAAAAAAATATTACACTTTCTTCAAAAAATGGGCTTTTGAGCCGCGGCGGTAAACTCCATTTGTTCCAAAATTAAATTAATTTTGTGGATTTTGAAACTTTGAATGACCGCCAGAAATGCGTTTTCGCTGATTTTTTCGGCGTCCCTATCGTTTTTAGCACATTTGGAAACATATGGTACTGTTTTTTGGGTGGTAACCTTATTATGTTTTCCTCCTACAGTTCCCTAAGCTAAGTAAAAGTGATCCAAAAAGTTTTTTTAAATATTAACGTGCAGATTTTAATTATTCGAATTTACAAAATATAGGCAAAACATAATACGAAAAACCAACTCTTTCCAGCAAGTCATCAGTGGTACTCTGAATTTTGGTGTTATACGAGTCGCTTCGCTTCCGGTCGAACGATTTATTCGGGTTTCCCCTCATCGAGAATTTGAAAAATGCAATTTTCAGAATCAAGTCTGCAAAAAAATTTTTTTTTCAGTATTTTCATTTTCTAAGTTTTTAAAAATGCCAATTTCTTACGATTTTGGCACACGTTTGAAATTATTCCGATGTTCTTTATAAAGTAAAGCTTTGCCTTGGACAAAAACTGCAACAAACACAAATCTTGTACTTCTAACAATTTCTACATAGTAGCAATATGCACATAAATAGTGAAAAAAATTTTAAAACATTTAAAAGGAATTTTTTCAAAAAATGAGATGAATTATTAAAAAGAACATTAAAAAATGTGGGTAAAGCCTAGTTTACCCCCCCCAGAATTCCGAAAATTTTTTTACTTCTTTCTAGACCAGTTTTCCACGCTGATTACGAATATGATATTGGTTTTGCCAGGAAATCCCAAAAAAGTTGGTTTTCGGACCTCCGAAGTTCAGAAATCCATAAAAATATATGATATTGGTTTTGCCAGGAAATCCCAAAAAAGTTGGTTTTCGGACCTCCGAAGTTCAGAAATCCATAAAAAATTGGTTTTGCCAGGAAATCCCAAAAAAGTTGGTTTTCGGACCTCCGAAGTTCAGAAATCCATAAAAAACCACAGGGGCAAAAAAGTTGGTTTTCGGACCTCCGAAGTTCAGAAATCCATAAAAAACCACAGGGGGGACCAAGGTACAATTTTCAATTTTTTCGAGAAAATTTTTTTAGTGAAAATCGCTTCAAAATCACTCAAAACCGTGTAAAACGCAATAAATACGTCTTGGTACGCTCCAAACGGCCAGTGCAAATCGCTTCAAAATCACTCAAAACCGTGTAAAACGCAATAAATACGTATGGGTAGGCTCCAAACGGTCTTGCAAATCGCTTCAAAATCACTCAAAACCGTGTAAAACGCAATAAATACGTCTTGGTAGGCTCCAAACGGTCGAGGGGATCTCTAAATAATCGCGCTTCACGTCCTCTAGGCCGGAGTAGGTCAAATAATGAAATAATGTTTCAAATAGTTTTGCGCCACACTTTTTACGATACTTTTGTCCGTGTCTAATTCAATTTTGATCACAAAAACCTTTTGGCAATTCATTATGATCACAAATTCTATTGGCAATTCAATTTTTTGACGCAAAAACTCTTGGCTTCAAGACGTTTTGTCCGTGTTNCGGAAAACTGGTCTAGAAAAAGTAAAAAAACTTTCGGAATTCTGGGGGGGGTAAACTAGGCTGACCCCAAAAATGTTTTGGGGTCTGACATCATTAAAAACGGTTTATTCGGGTTTCCTAAAAACATTTTCAACATTAAAAAAGAATTTAAAAAATTTTCTTGGTTTTTCAGGTTAAAAAATCAATTTTGTTAAAAAAAACATTGATGACAATATTAAAAATGGGGACAAAATGTTAAAGTAACCCAAGTTATAACTAAATTTTCATGAATAATTTACTTTTTTATGCTGTGGCACCATGTAAAATCAATATTCACCTTAAAAGTAAAAAATATATATATATAATAAATTAAATATAATAATTTTTATTTTGTATTCTAAAAATAACGAATACACGGTAAAATTAATTTATTTGCAATATTTTAATCAAAACTGCCACTTTTGAATAATTTTTATAAATATTTTACCTATATTTTCTAATATAGCGGAAAATGTGAATACTTTATAAAAAATACATATATTTGGAATCTTTGAAAATTATTTAACTACTTCAAACCAGTGTTGGTCCCGGCTTCGGAGCCGATTTTTAAGAATGCCCAGAGCAGAAAATCTTCCAGCCCCGCGCAGGAGCCGAAAATTGAGTAAATAATATAAGTGTTACCTGAAAACATTTGTATATTTTTACGTATCTTGAACATTTCAATTATGTAAATATGAATTAAAAAATTTGACAAGTCAGTACACATATGTAATTGAAATATCCAAGAAACGTAAAAATATACATTTTTCAAGTAACATGTATAAATTATACATATAATTTACCCAATTTCCGGAGCCGACAAAATTTCCGGCTCCGGAGCTGAGTTTTGAAAATGCCCGGAACTTCATTTCTTCCGGGGACCAACACTGCTTCAAATTTCAAGCCGAAAGCCGTTCAAAAGTGATTTTCCGGAAAAGCGCTAGCGAAATCAAAGAAAAAAATATAATCGAGAAATAAGAAAGAAAAGACGAGAGAAAGCAGAACATGACAAAAAAAGTGGCCTATCGAGAAAATTGCATCAAACATGTATATGTATATATGACGGTTAAAAATAACAGTATGTGCGAGCGTGAATCTAGCTAGCGCTTCCCGCACGCACACATCGAGCATTTTCTAACGCCTTCGGCGCGTTCCGTCCTCGAAGAAGACGCCGCCGTCGAGCGCACAGTACTTGGGACAAATGCCGCGCTCGCCCTGCTGGCCGGGATTGCCGGGCGTTCCGGTGGGACCCGGATAGCCGGGTGGTCCCTGAGCGCCAGTGCTACCCGGTGGCCCTAGCGGCCCCGCCTGACCGGGCTGGCCGTCGCGGCCCGGTATTCCGTCCGATCCGGGCGGCCCTTGCGGTCCTTAAATGGAATTGATCATCAATTTGGGCTTTTCAGGATGATTAATCCTTTCCAAAAAAAATTATTTTTATTGTATCCATAAAAATATTTCTTTATTTTCGAATTTTTTTGTAGTTCGCATATTTCGCCATTTTCACGCGATATAAACACAACAATCAAACAAAACACCACGTACCTGGATCGCCAGTTATTCCCGGCTCTCCCGTAATTGACGGCGTGCTAAAAATGTTCAAAATTTAAAATCTAGATTTTAAAAATTATTTAAGAACTATGTAAAAAAATTATTTAATAATCTGGTAAATGGATTAAAAAATAAATCGATTTAAATTTTTTTTGCAAATAATAAGTTATAATGGGACTTCTAAAGAATACCTTAACGCCGGCCGCCCCGGCTCGCCGCGTTCACCGTCAGTGCCGGGCGTTCCCGGACTTCCCGGCGGTCCGGTTGGTCCCGGCAGGCCGGGTTGACCTAAACAATCAAAGCATTGCAAAACAGTCAAATATAATTTTAATAATATTCGCGAATCAAACCATTAGTCCCGGGACGACCAGGCGGGCCGGGCCTTCCCGGAGCGCCGGGTTGGCCCACTGGTCCCGGTTGGCCGGGCGGACCAGGTGGACATGCGTTGCATGGCTAAAAAAATGAAACATGGAAGGTTTGAATTGGAAGTCTTTGTCGGCAAAAGTTCAACAACAAAAAAGTAATACAAAAAATACCGGAATATCGATTTCTTCGCATATAACCGGCGGCCTGCCGGGAGCGCCTGTAAATATTAGTTTGTTAAATACAGTTCATATACACGTTAGAGCTCCAAAAGATTAGAATCGGGGCTGTGACTTGACTCATCTTTTGACTCATGCGTCAAATGACTCAGTTAAGCCAAGATTCAATTGAATCACATTAGAAAATAAATTTTCGACTAAAATATAAAAAAATCACATGTTTAAAAAATAATTGAAAAAAGGTGATTTACTTGAAATCAAATGAGTTGAATCATCGTAGATCAGGGGCGAGCCTGTGGGAGTTGGGGGGAGAGGGGGGAGGGAAGTATCCCCTAGAGAAACTTAAAAAAATTTTTGTTTTGTTTTTAGAGCTAAATGAAAGAGCTCGCCGAGAACGTTCCGAGAACACCATTACCTTCGACCCCCAAACAGAAATATAAGCCTTTAAAAATATATTTTTAGCTTACCACCATGGCAAAAAATTCCCTCCCCATGGAAAAATCCAGGGCCCGCCACTGTCGTAGATAATTAATTCAAGATTCAAGGCACAGCCCCGATTAGAATAGATTTTTCAGAAGCTTAAAAACTTCCCAAAAATTCATAACTGAAAATAACTATCGACAAATTTTTGTTTTATACATTTCTAGTCCAAAAAATTAACTTCCTTTTTTTAATGTTTTTCATCATTTTCTGTTTTTTGTTGAGTATTATCCGAAATGTTTACGCACATAATAATAGAAAAATTACCCGGTCGTCCGTTTGCGCCAGGAGTGCCAGGCTGACCGGGTGTGCCCGGTTGTCCGGGCCGTCCCGGTTGACCGGGAATACAACAGGAATCACACGGCCCGCCGCCGCCACCGTACCCGTTGACACCCTCGCCTGGACCGCCGCCACTACCGTATTCCTCGCTACGCCGAGTGCGATTGGCGCGCGCCGCAGTTGAGCCGGGAGAGAGAGAAGAGATGCGGTTTTTGGCCGTCGCGCCGCTGCCGAACTTGTCCACCTTTCGTCTCCTATGGCTGACTTCAATGAGCACGTCTCGCGCCGATCCCTAATTAAAAAATTATTTTGAATTTTTTCAATGTCAGCTGAATGATGCGGTGAAATCCAAATATATGCAACGGCAATTTTTAGTTTACCTTACAAAACTCCAAATCTCGTTTCGTCTGTTGTTGGATGTGTTCGACGAAATTGTAGACGGCCGGCAGCGTCAAACACACCGCGCAAATCGCGACCAGCGAAAATGTGACGGCGGAGTAGGCGACCAGTTTGTAAGCCTTTTCGCGGCCGCCGCCCTCGCCGCATTCCATTTTTTGAGCGTTGGGATTATCCCTGCGATTTATGTAAATGGATTATTTTCAAGCGCCTTTGCAGTTCGTTTTGGCTCGGTTATGCTTAATTTTTTATTATTATTCTAAAGATTTGTGGACACAATTGTACGAATCTTTTCTGATAATTATTAGGTTTATAAAATATTAAAATGTCAGTGTAAACAAAATGGAATTTACTGTTAGCAAGTTCATGATAATTTACAGTTAGCAAGTTCATGATCTAAACCTGACACAACCGATTGTCCACTACAGTAATAATGACCTTCAATTATTAGGTTTTAATATGTAAGAGATAGGATTTTTCATTTTTTCGGATCTGTAATACATTTTTACATTTGTCGCATGACTTCTGGAAAAGAGAAGGAAAAACAAATTAATTAAATCACATCGTCATAAACCAAGTGGACGAGTGTGACGAAAACACAAAAAGCTCTTCAAAAGTTGTTGATTTCGCTTTCGTTTAAAAAGAAAAATAGACTCAAGCTCTATTTGGAAATACGGCAAAAAAGATGTAAATTTTGTCAAATCTTCAAAATTGGAAGAAAAATAACACCAAAACTTCTAAGTATTTGGTATCGTAAATTTATCGTAAACACAAAATTTACAAAAAAATGTTTTTTAAATTAAGTAGATAAATTTAAAATCTCTACCGGAGATACTCGGATTAATCAATACACATTACGATTTCAAATAATCAACGAAAATGAAAGAAGGAAGACACACAAGAAAGAAACGCTTGAAAGAAGCGCTACAATATGCTTGAAAGCACTCGATGCTTATGCAAAAATAATAATGCGCAATATTTTCCGGCAGTAATAAAAATATACAATTTTGTATTTGCTACTACGCAATATGGTTTCATTCACTCATGTTGAAGAAGTATGTCTCCAATTCCTCCTTCCTATATGAAACTGTTTCCTGACTTTTGGCTTCATGTCTCCCTCTCTCTCTCTCTCCCACTCTCCTTCCATCCAGTTTGGCACACTCATATAAACTGCTTTTTAAGAATTTCCATCTTTCCACAACTTTCATATGAATTTTACAATGTTTTCTGCTCTGAATATACGGCTGTCACTTCGCTTCTCCAGTCTTTAAAAAAATTTCGCTGCAAATCGGGCCAAGCTTCACGGGGCGATTACGGAAAAATTATTATTTACAATTACGATTAATATTCCCATGAAAAATTATTCTATTTTCTCTTAATTTCTTTTGAATCCTGAAGGGGGAAGGAATATTTTTGCAAAAAGAGCTGAAATTGCTTCCTTTGCTTTTATTGTATTTCTCATCTGTGATCATCGTGCTTACACTTAATTGTTTTCTTCTTCTTTCGTGATCCAAACAAAAAAGGGAAAGAAAATTAAAAACAAATTGCATAACAATTTCGTGACAAAATAGAATAGAAAATAGCTAGAGAAAAAATGATTTTAAATGTCAAAGTGAGAGAAATCTGAAAAATAATTTTGACTCAGACGAAGATTTAGAAAACGAAAAGTACGGAATTTCAGAAAAATTGGCTTACAAATAAATTTCTAGAAAACAAAATGTTTGCAAGCCTATTTGAAAACTTTTATTTTTGCGACGAATTGAACCGATGGGTTTTGTAGCAGGGTTTTGCGGAATTAAAAATTTTCAATTCGGAATTCGAGGAGTCAACAAAAATTCGGTTCAATACGGCCGAAGTTCGGAATTTTTAAAAATTTTTGTTTGCGTAATTTTTGATAATACAAGGCTTGTTAGACATTTACGTCCATGGGAATGTTGGAGATTTTTATGTAAAAAGCAATTTATCGAAGACTTTCATGGCTTAATTTTTTTTGCAAAAACTTCGAATTCCGATAAATCGGAATGTAGCGAAAAATTCGGAATTCCTAGGCTCAAAATGGTCGGAATTCCGTTGAATCATGTTTTGTGCATATGTAAGATATAGCTGCACAAATTTCAACCAAACAAATGACAATGGATATATGTATTGCATATCATATAATATGTACAAAACCGTCTTCTCCTGATCAATTCAATTCGTCGCAAAGAATAAAAATACTCAATAAAAAACTCAGCCAACAATTCCAATAAAAATTTATGGTAAAAATCGCTTAAATGTTCGCTTTATTTAGTCTTTTTGTCCTGTCATCAAACAAATCTCAGTTGGAATTCAATTCCTCGGTTTTGCGTTATTTTTTATGTTTCTTTCTGATTATCCCCCAAAAAGTAGAAATATGACGAATGAAAATAATAAAAAAAGCACACCAATTCCATTTCCAGAAAGAATAATCCAGAAGAAAGAAAACTCAAAAATTCTGACTCACAGAAAAACAAAAATGTCTGAAAATTGCTGAAAAATCAATGGAATTGTGAGCCAGAAAATAATTAATTACGGTAATTTGTGCACTGTCATTGCAACATTCAGCGCACTTTGCTGACTGAAGAAAGAAGCGGTAACGCACCAGAGATTGCACCGCCACCCACTCCCCGCACCTTACCACTTAAAAGTGCAAAATAATTTAATGCTGCTGCTATTTGAATTGATTTTACTTTTAGAGTTCATATGCAAAGTGCAAGATAATTTTTAGCATAAATCATTAAATGATGTCTTTTTTAGCGTGGCTTTCAAACGTCGGTTAAAAAATATAATATTTTTGTTGGTGAATTCTAAAGCAAAATATATCAGCTTTTCTATTTACTTTTATGTAACGATTTTTCAATTTTTTGATAGAAAAAAAATCGCCATTCATTAAAAAATAATTGTGAATTTGACTATGAAAAATGCTCTAAAATTTGAATAGACTAATTCTGAATCTGGTCCCTTACCGTTAAAAAATAGAAATTACCATACGTCAAAAATTGATGAAATGGATTAATGAAAACGCAATAAAAAAGATTTCAGTGAGAAAAATATGAAAAAGGAAAAAAGCAACGTTCAAAATCGTGGAACGGTGATTTGCAAATCAGGCTATAGAACAAAAAATATTCCAAAAAATAAAAACAAAAATTAGATAAAAGTCTTTTAAGATTCCGCATTGAAAACAAAAAATAAAAAGAAAAAAATTGAAAATATATCACTCAAAACATTTGCATCATAATAATTTATATACCTCAATAAAAATAACATTTTTGTCGCCAATTTTCCTCTTTTGTCGCTGCCGGAGATAACGGTATTTGTCGTTGGTTGTTGTTCGGAGTTGTTGTAGCTGCTGCCACTAGAGGCGCCGCCTTTTTGGACGCTGTACGCGCGGTCGCAGGCGCCGCCATTCCGGGTCGTGTTGCGCTGGGTGGTGTTGCCGTTATAACCGGAGGTCGTCCCAACTCGCGTGCCGCTACCCCGCGTAATTTTGACGTCGCGGTTGTCTTAACCGGAGGCGCTGCAATTGTTGGCGGCATGGGCGATGCAAATCCCGTTGAAGACATGGGCGATTCAAAATTCGACGGCGCTCTGGGTTTCGCCACTTTTGGTACAACATATGAAGACGTGTAGATCTGACCGCCTCGATCTGACCGTTCGAAACAACAACAGCAAAAATCTCCATATTCCTCAGACATTTTATAAATATAAATATAATAAACACACAAAAAAATCAAGAACATGAGAAATACGCCCAAAAAAAACAAGTTCCGTAGCATCGCCACCATAACTACCACCACCATGGTTGGCAATAAAAACGGCATTGCCGCCGTGAGAAGGTACAAACCAACGGCCTCCGCTACCATAACTTCCACCTCGTCCAGTAAAACCTCCACTTCGTCCAAAACTCCCACCTCTTCCACCTCCAGAACCCCCTCTTCCGCCTCCACGCCCAGCGACTCGTTTACGCGGTAGAAATTGCTCGCCTAAAGTGAAAATGTGAAAAAAATCTTCAAAATGAAACAAACGTTTAACCTCGATTTCTATTTCGAATTTTTGCGCAAAAACTCATTTTAGTTGTTGCAAACACAAAAATATAGAACCAGGGTATAACCGGAATTTGGCTCAAGTTTTCTCGAATAATCCCAATTCAAGGCTTTGTGAATCTATCAATCCTTGTATTTATTACTTAATTTTTAACATTTTATATCAAAATAGGTTAGCTTTTTGATTAAGAAAATTTGAAAAATTTACGCCTAAATACAACAACAAAAGAGATATTCAAACAATACAGGATAAATTGGCGAATGTTGGACCACAGCCGTTTTGCACATTTCATGTGTCATTCGAATGCTGATGATGCACAGATTCCAGATATGCAATCAATTTTTTCGGACACGCAAAACATTTTCATTTTCCAACACGCAAAGGTTAGAAATCCACAAGGGGGAACCAAGGTAGTGCAATTTTAACTTAAAATTTTTAAGACTATCAGAAAATTTATTTTTTCTCCAAACCGTTTGAACCCTTAAAAATCGATTAAAATACTACGGAAATGTATTTTGTCGCCTGAAAAATGTGGATTTCTGACCGTTGCGTGTTGGAAAATAAACATGTTTTGCGTTTCCGAAAAAATTGATTGGATATCTGAAATCTGCGCATCATTACCATTCGAATGATATATGTATAGTCGGAATTTTTATTTTTTACGCACGTACCTGAAATCAACTGTCTTTTTGTTTTCTGTGATATTTTAAACACAATTTGAGATTTTACTTGAAAATTTGCAATTTTTCTTCACAACGAGCAACTTGACACCAGTGTTTCCATTTCAGTGAAATATTTCATGAAAAATGGTAATGAAATAATACATTTCCGTTTCATAGTCGAAGTGAAATTGCAAAGTGAAACCATTTCATTTCAAAGAAAAAAAAATGGCAAAGTGATTTCATTTCACCTTGAAACGAAAATTCCAAGTTGAAATAGATTTTGAAAATTCGCAGTCTTACAGCGAAAGTTCTGCAACTATTTTTAAATTTTCTGAACCAATTGCAATATTTTTGAATTTCGTAAATGTTGATATTTTAACGGAAACTCCACGATAATCAACCTATCGATACTATATATCCCACAATTGTTGGCGAATGTTGTGCACAACATTCGCCAATTATCCCACAATACATTTAAAATTCATCAATATAAAAAATAATATAAAAATACAAAAAAATCAAATTAAGAATTACCTTCTACCGCAGACTCATTCACGCTCGATGGGTGGCGGCGGCTAACCAGTAAGTAATCGAATCTCGCAATAGGCGCATTTGTCGTGTAGTTTGGGGAGTCGACGGGAGAACTCTTCGCAAATAATATTACCGCACTCACGAAAATCAACGCCATCAACAACGACCGGCGCAAAACCGCTCCCATGCCGAACGCGGCGTGCAGAAATAAAAAAATGGAGGACGTCCATCTCACGG
>SAUE01000431.1:354-14791 GCA_009724625.1 Deladenus siricidicola | reverse complement strand
ACTCGCCGACAGACAACTCGCCGCCAAACAACTCGCCGCCAATTAAGTTTTACAAAATTTTAAACTACTGTTTAAACCACTTGAATTATTTTTTTAATATATTTATTATTTTTCAGTAATAATTTTAAAATTCAATCGTTTTTTGAAAAAACACAAAAGAAGCAGTGCCTAAGGGCTTCTAGGGGGTCCTCGACTCCAAAATGGGAAGAATTTGATTTTGGTAGCTTTGGCATTAGGCGTTAGAAAAGGGCGGTACTTCACTAACCCCCAGCCCTATAAAAGGGGGGAAATCCATTCTTGTTCGAACTTTCAAATTTCGATGAAAATCAAATTTGCGGTGCGCCTCCATTGCCTAATACATATGCTTTCTGAGTTCCTAGTTTAGCTTTCTGAGGCGAGTTGTTTGTCGGCGAGTTGAAGGAAAATAAGATTTTCGGCGAGTTGTTTGGCGGTGAGTTGTTTGGTGGCGAGTTGTCTGTCGGCGAGTTGTCGGTGCGCCCCGGTTTTGACGAGAAACCAGTGCACAAATGAGTTGTTTTTCGGAACTAAATTTGAAATGGCAGTCTTTTTATCTGGCGTTCTCCATCACATAATTTGTTTTAAAAACGTTTTTGGCGTTGTAGCGGCGAAAAGCTCGATCGACCAGCCCCACTCACAACATTTTTTGTAGGTCACAAAAAATATCCCCGAAGTTCGAGGAAGTTCATTTTTGAGTGATCTTCTGAACTCATCATTTTTGGCTCAAAAAGTTTACCCGCATCAAAACACGGCATGTAAAAAGTTTTTTTAGTGTTTAATGAGAAAATCGGCGTGACGAACTGCATCAATAATAAGTATTGTGCTCTGCTTTGCGTAGCCAAAGGCAACGTTTGATATCAAGTTAATATCTTCAGTAAGTGTTTAGGGTACTCCTTCAGTTCCCCCCCCTGACCAAAATTTTTACTTGGGTCTCTAACTTTCTTTTATTTATTTTTTTCTATGACGTTACTAAAAGTAATCTAGAATCGTTTTGCACCCTATAAAACCTATTCTGAGTATCTCAAAAACATTCAAATATTTTACTGACCAGTAAAAATTTGGTCAGGGGGGAAACTGAAGAAGTGCCGTGTTTAGAAAAATTTCACTTTGTTCACGACTTCTCACGCTTCCGAAATTGATAAAGAATTTTTGGGGGATGATCACGAGTTGTGGTGTAATCAAGGGGCGGTTTGGTTTTTTTGTGTAGATATTGAACTTTTCTAGGTGTAATTGGACTGGAAATGTCTGGGCTCAGTCATCAACAAAGTGATGTGGACGGCGATACTCAGACGGAGGTTCCTCGTTTTTCGGATCGCGGTGTTGAGTCTGGTGCCGCAAACGGCTTAAAATTTCAATCGAATTCTAGACGCGGAAGTGTTTTATACGATGCGGAAAACGGTATAAAAAGATAAAAGATTTACTGTATTGTGAGGATTCCTTAATCCAAAAATGTTGGAATAACTTCGTATCTTTGTCTTCAACAAAAATTCGGAAAATTGATCACTTTTCTTTTTGACTGTTTTTAGTAACATATTTTTAAGATATGATTTTCGCTTTGGATGAAGATTCTCGCGATTTGGATGCAAATTTGAACTCGACTGAAGAGAAGTGGAATGATTCGGATGGTAATTTTTATCCGCGTGTTATATAATTATATTTTGAATGTTTTTTATAAAGTAAAATGTTTAGAGGATGAATTTAACTTGGCCAAAATTACGCCAAGGAAGCAAAAGGCTGATCCTCAATGTTTGTTTGTCTTTTTAGTTGTCGAGATTTAATCGGTTAAATTTATGTTTAGTGCCGTTGCGATACACTCGTCATCCGTCAACTTCACTAGCTATTTCACTGCCGGTGGACATCATGAACGCAGTGTACGCAAGAAATGGAAGTCTGCCCGACGAGGAAGATGAACTGGATAACAATGAGGATGAAGAAGCGGATTCTGTTGGGCGAGTCATCGGCAGGCCGCGCCCGCAAGCCGTAAAATTATTGTTATGAAATTTTGATAACAAAAGTAGATTATTTTTTGTTTATTTCAATTTTTTATAAGCGGCTTTGCTTATATCTCTTAACCTTCATCCGTTGTTATTTTTAAAAGACGATTTTATATACGTTGCGTTGTTTTGGAAAATCTTTGTTAAACTTTATTATTTTCATTTTTTAGATAGTTTGAAAAATTATGCGATTTTTCAGATTAAAGTGGAGGTAAAATTGAAATTTTTGGGCGTTGCCACGCTCGCTTTTTTGGGCTTTGCCCAAAAAACAAATTCGCAAAATAAGAGTAAAATTTTAATTCTCTCAACTCTCAACTTCTCTCAAACAAACTTTTTTTATTAATTTTATATTATTATTATTTCGATTTTTTAGATGTTGTCCACTCGTGAAGATCGCATGTATCGCAACATGCAGGCATACTCGCGCTCCATCCAACCCGCCGACGATCCCGAGCGTTTGTTCGGAGAGCGACCACATCGCCGCTATCGTCCCACCGAGCAGAGCGGAGACGGCAGTAACAACAGCAACGATCACTTCGCCGTGCCGTCGGTACCGGCCTATCGCGGTGCTGGTGGCGGCGGTGGTGTGGGTTGTGTGCGAGTGAGGGGCGGCTGTTCGTTAGCCGCTGTGCCGATGGCTCCCGTCATCGCCAACGATTTGAATCTAATTCCGGCGGGCGGTGGAGGTACTTTCTTCCATACTAGTAAATTTTTGTTTGATTTCTACCGGTGCGCTCAGAATTTTCTTTTGGAGAATTGTTTTTGCAAGTTAAAAAGCGTTTCAAAACATTAGCAAACTGATAAGTAAATACGAGTCTTTAAAAATTTAAACTTTTAGTAGTGCTGTCGCCAGCAAATTTTAATGGGCGTATTTCCCCTCCCCCTTTGTCGTACGCTACTGATGTCGCACTTGTAGAAAAATTGTGCGCTCGTTACATTGAGCAATTCGCTAAACGCCAATTATATTATTCCTCATATAAAAGCCTTTGTACATTTACTTTTTTAGCCTCCAATAACAATAGCGCAAATAGCGTAGGTGTGTCGAGGCCTCGCATTATTGTGCCATCTAGCTATTCGGGTAAATTCTACTAATGAAAGAAGCCTGTCAACAAATGTTTATTAGTAAGAATGAGTACGCATCTTCAAATCGCATCCATTAACGTCTTTTGTTGTGTAATTCCACAAAGGAAAAAAAGTATTTCAGTTTTGTTTCTAATGAAATCTGACGATGTTTAACCATTTCCCAAGGAAATTGAGTTTGACATTTGTGGTTGATGAACTTTTTAGCTGACTAACTAAGAAAATAATGGATAAATTTCGTCATTTTTTATATGTTTGTTTTGATTTTTTCAAAATTAGGTATACTTTGTCGTAATTGAATGCGATGAGCCGATTTTAGGGGATTCTTTTGGTCTATTACCAAAATATGTATTAGCAAGGTTTAAGAGTTCCTTTTGGGGATCAAAAAACTTTTGAAAGGATTTGACTGATTGTCAGTACCTCATACAAAATTGACAAGACCTCAACATAGAATCTGCTAAGTTTTTTACGAATTATAATCGGCTCTTGCTTGGAATTCAGCTTTAAGAATGATTGTCATCAGTTTTGTTGGATAGATCAATTTATTTGAATGCGCCATTGTTTTCCCTCCATTCAGTATTGATTCATTAATTCATTCATGGTCTATAATTATAATTGCTTATGATCAATTATATAAAAAAAACTTCATCATTTAATGGTTGTGTGCGAATTTTTGTAATGATGGCATTAATGGACAATGTAAAAGCTT
This sequence comes from Deladenus siricidicola, assembly GCA_009724625.1. Taxonomy (NCBI): domain Eukaryota; kingdom Metazoa; phylum Nematoda; class Chromadorea; order Rhabditida; family Sphaerulariidae; genus Deladenus; species Deladenus siricidicola. The sequence goes on along the minus strand of SAUE01000431.1, from coordinate 10,990 downwards.
TGTGTAATTCGACAAATTAAAGCAAATAAATCGATTTGAAATGAAATTTTTATATTTCGGACCTCCTAGTCCTGATCGGTGTGATACGCATCTTTGTGATATGCATTTTTATTTTTTACTCTTTTCGAAATCAGCCGACCGCGTAGAGTTATGTAATGGTAGTTCGATTTACTTCTATTCATTGTAAATTCAATTCAATAAAAAGTTTTACTTTGCAATGGAACTTTTGGTCAGTATAGAGGAGAACTAGAAATTTTGCACTTACAGCAAGGTTGTTCACGTGTTAAAAATCTAATGTTTGCATCATATTTTCATTCAATTATTGCCTCATTCACTGTCGTCATTTCAAAGATGCGTTCGCTTACCACATTTTTAATAGAACTTAACATTTTTTAAGTAGGACTTTTTTATTTGTTTGTATTTATTTTAAACTGTTTCTGCGATGCTTTGTAATGAGATAAAAGGCAAAAATTACAAAAAAAAACCATTTTCTGTTCTAAATGCTTTAGTTAAAGTTTCGGAAAAAACGGAATGAAGATTTACGTTGCGTGTGATCGAAAGTGTAAAAAGGATTTTATTGCGTTGCCAATGCTTATTTAACTAAATTGGAGAGTTTCGTATTTTAAATGTAAAATTTGAATATGGTAGCAGTTTATTTGTGACTGTAGGTAGAGACAAACAGGCAAGCGTTTTCACTATTAACATGTGACAGCTGTTGAAAATGCGGCAGAAGATAATAGAAAAGTGATAGGTTTGACATAAAAAATATTTGAAATAATTATAACATAACTTTGATGAAAATATCACTTTTTGCAAATTTAATAATACATAATCGTCTTAAAAAAGATATGCAAAAACTACTAAATAAAGTAAACACGAAGCAAAATTGCCGTGGCCTTATGGAGTCAACAAGGCATTTCGGGATAAAAATTGAAAAATTTCGAATGAATTATTAGCGTTGCTCAGATGGCCCGGCCCTTGACGAGCGCGATAAGTCCGTCCTTGTAGGCGCCCGAGCAGTCGCCGGCGATGGCCTTCTCAAGCGGTGTGTTGTATTGGCGCTGGTAGGCGTCGCGAATGTCGGCAAGGTCGATTTCCGCCCGGCTGACGACGAGGCGAATGAGATCCGCGTCTCGTGTGCCGAGTCCCTAAACATTAATTGTTAATAGTTTTATCCTATGGTCTTTTTTGTTGTTGTTTTTTTCGTTCGGCTCGAAATAGTAAAAAAAGGAAGAGAAAAAAAAGAATAGCTCAAAGCTCAAAATGGCCGGAATTCCGATTTTTGAAGTCAGTATTCCACCCAACTCATGTTTGTACGACACTTTGTAGTACATAATAATGTTAAGGTATATCCACAATTTTTTGAAGAAACTCAAAAGATTCACCTTCATCGAGTTATAGATGAGCTCGGCGAAGTAGCCGGCGCGGTTTCGCACACATTTCACCACGGCCATCAGTCCGTTGAGCAGATCGCCGCTGAATTCGCTTTGAATTGCTTGCTCGATGGAGTGGCCGCCGCTGACCTTTTGGTATTCGTCGAAGACGGCGCGCAATTGGTAGGGGTTCTGGGAGGCGAGAATCGCGTTGAATTGACTCTCGTCGGTGCCGAGGCGCTGTTCGCCGGCACGGTACAAACTGCGAGCGTCCTAAAACATATATGTTTACAGTAATCTTTATCAGCCCCAACTCCAGTTAGCTGCACAAACTACAGTAATTTAAATTGTGAAAGGTACATAAAACAATAAGAACGGACCTGATTGGCCTTGAGGGCATCGACGCGGCAGGACTCGTCGCGTCCGCCAGCGCACAGCGACACCAAAAGTCGCTGGAAGTGGCCGCTGGTGTCGCCGACAATGTCGCACTCCAATTCCGTCTGGTACATTTGACGATACGTCTGCTTGACGGCGTTGATTTGCGCGTTCGTGCGCGTCGTCATGATCTCGATGAGGACGGATTCTTTGGTGCCGAAGCCCTGCAAAAAAAATCGTTAAGAACTGAAAAAATCATAGCGGAGTGAGTGTGTGAAGGCGTAACAAAGTTGATATTTTGTTAGATCTGAAAACAATGAAAATTTGTTGTTGTATTTGAAGATGTTATTTTACTGTTCTAAAAATTATAGAACTTCATTACATTAAAAATTACAGAACTTTTTGAACAACATTGTATGAGCAAAAATAGAAAATTTTTGATTTTTTACAGTAACATATGGTATGAATACATAGTTGTACTGTATACTACAGTAATATAGTAATACTACGGTAATGCACATTAATGCAGTAATACAAAAAGAATAATGAGCAATGTGTACATACAATAAGCAATGCGTAAGTACAATGGGCAAATGTGTACATACAACGAACAAATGTGTAAGCAAACAATAAGCAAATGTGTACATACAATGGACAAATATGTACATGATGTATGCCGACTGTAATCAAGCCAAAATAAAGCGAAACATTGAAAAACGTGTGAATAATAAAAGCTGCAAAAAACTGTGGGTAAAGCGAATAATTTCATTACTACCGCCATCGCGTCATGCAGCTGGTGCGCGTCGTATTGCGCGGGCGGTTCCATGAGCGCGAGCACAAGGTCTTCGAAGTCGCCGCTGAGTTCGCTCTTCAAATCGCCGATCAGCTCTTTACCGTACATCACTTTGAAGGCACGCGCGACTTCTTGGCGCTATAAAAATAATGGCAAATATATTTTCGAAATTGCAAACATTTTTTTTGCAAATTAGCACTCGACGAACATCTGCCAATTTCTGTAATTGATTAAAAGAGGCAAAATCTGTAATAATTGGCTTTTTGCTGATATCGAGAAATCGTCGGGTTATTTTTAGAAAATATGACAAAATTTGACAATTGGCATTTTCCACAAAATTTCAAGCTATAATTTTCACCAAAAATTCAATTTATTCTTGGCTTTATGAATAATTTGAGAAATTTGCCGTTCCAATTTTCGTAAATAAGTAAAAAAACGACGAAATATACATACATAATATTGGAATTTGCGCCTACCTGCCAATTGGTGCATGAGCAAAGCGCCTGAATGATTTTGTTCTTGTCGCAGCCGAAGCCTTTCATCGCTTTGCGCAACATTTCCGCGGACGCGTTCGCGTTGAAGTTGGGGTTGGCGTGGAGCGTCGGTCGTGACGACATTATTTGCGGCTGATGCGAGGCTGTATCTGCAAATGTTGCAATAATTGAATGCAAATTTGCAAATTTTGCAATAAAATCACCAAATAACTCAAAGATTTTTTAAACTCGGGGGCTAGAGCAAAGGCGATTTTTGAAAACAAAATTGGGAGACGTTGGGGACGTAAGCATTTTTTTGTACCCTGCACTACTTTTAAATAAAAAGATAAAAAATCAATTTAAAATTTATACATACGAAATACAATGTGATAATGATGGAATTCGAATTTATTTTAATTTCGTAAAAAATAAAGCAAAATTCAATCTTTGTCAAAAATTTTTTTGCTTTTGCTCGGAATGGAAAACATTGTGACGATCTTCGAATTGTTGAAAATATTTCGCAATTAAAATAAAATGCAAAATAAATGTAAAAATACAAAAAAGAAAAAGCATAAATAAAAAAGAAACTTCCTTTTTGAGGAAATAAACAATGAGAGAGAAAAGAAGTACATAGAAAGCAAAAGGAAGAGAAAAGAAGAAAGGAAATGATTAAAATAAATGAATAAGAAAGAAAAACAAAATAAACTACGCAAAATGAACATGTAAATAAATGAAAAAAGAATAAATAAAAAGAAAAGAAAGAAAAGAATGAAAAGAAAAGAAAAGAAAAGAAAAGAGAAGAAAGGGAAAATGAATAAATAACGAAAAAAAGTAAAAAAAACAGAAAGAAAAGGAAGAAGAAAGAAAAAAATGTAAAGGGCAAATAAAATGAATAATTTTCCTCGAAAAATGTGTGGAATATTGGGCCATCTTTCGAAAATAATCTTTGCTTTTTATTATTTTCAACATTTAAACTTTACGTTCAATCACAGCTGAACATTTTGAATTATAGTAAAATGATTTTGAGCCCACAGCTAAATTTGAACTACAGCAAAAATGTTGTTGAACCACAACAGAACATTTTCTTGCTGAACATTTTCTTGCTGAGTTTTTCGGTTTACTGTTTTAGCTGTGAATCAGCTCTCTTTTAATTTTTATACATTTCTAGCTGTGCCACGTCACAGCCAAAACACGGAAAGGACACAGATGTTTTCGTTTATCGATAAAATAAAAAATCGAACGCAAAATTAATCATCGTTCTTTGCTTTCTCATTCCCTGCTTTCCTCATTTCTCCCTTTCTCGTTCCCTTTTTTCTCATTCTTTGTTTTCTCATTTCTTGCTAACAGAATATGTTCAGTCATGTTAACAGAACATGTTCAGTTTACTTTTCTCATTATGCTACGTATTTCTTCATTATTTGCTATCTTCAATTCAAAATTTTATTTATTTATTTCTTCCTTCCTTTCTTATTTTTTTCTTATTTTTCCTTTTCTTTCTCTTCCTTTCTGTCTTTTTCTTTTTTCTCTTCTTTTTTCTTTCTTACTTTCTATTCCTTTCTTTCTTAACCCTTCGGTTCGTTATTTTCCTTTTTTCTTTTTCCCCATCTCTTTCTTTCTTCTTCTTCTTCATTTCATTCAATTTCTTTCTTTCTTTTTCTTTTTTCTGTTTATTTTCGTATTTTTCTTTTTCACATTATTTTATTATAATTTTACGTGTTTTACGCCCATAAAAATACAATAACACCAAAAAAGGTTATGTCTGAAAAGTCGTATTTGTCATTTTGTTACAAATAAAATTATTTTTTAATGAAAAATTTTACGTAAAAAAACAAATTCAAATTTAAAAAAGGAAATTTTAACAATATGTAAAGTACACAAAAAATTAATTAATTGACATTATTTCTATGTACATATAATACGCTTAAAAATTATTTCTAAATTAATTGCATGAATTAATTGCAAAATTGCAAATAATTTCTCAATCAAATTGTTTGTATATAAAATCAAAAAAATCAATAAAATTTGTAAAAAGTAAAAAAATGGGGAAAAAAGAATCGAAAAAAAATATTTATTTAATTTGAAAACGTTCAAAAAAAGAATTTTGTCAATAATGTGAAAGAAGTATAATGTTTGGGGGGGGGGGATTTTTTGCGGTAATTTTTTTCGTTCTTTTCCCTTTTTCAATCACGTTAAATGCCTTAAATTTGTAGCAAAAAAATAAAGCAAAAATAAAACGAAATTTTCGATTGCGAAAAATGGAAGGCCAAACAAAATTTTTTTTCGTTATTTTTGAAGGAATTTTGCGTTTGTCTTTTTTCTTCCTTTCGTATTTTTGTGCGTTTTTGTGTTTTGTAAAATTTTATTTCGAAAATACATACATACATACTCTTATATATGTCCTTGTGTGTATGTATGTATGTGTGTGTATGTATGTATTTATGTCTCCCTCTTTCTCTCTCTCTTACTCTTTCCATCGTCTTTCTATTCTCTTTTTCCCTTTTTCCGTTATTTTCTCTCTCGCTCTTTCTTTTCCCATTAACACTTAGTCGCCATTTACGAAAATAAACGCTGGAAACACCTTTCAAATACGCAAAAATATGAAAACTTATTTCAATAATGTGGCGAAAAATTTGCAAATCAAAATTGTGCAAATATTGGAATCGAATCAACAAAGTCCTTGACAATTGCGGAATTTGCATATTTTTGTTTATGTTATTGTCAGCAATTTTAATAATAATTTTGCAAATTATTATTCCACTTTCTCACTTAATTGGCAAAATCAATAAACAGTATTTCATATACATAAGGTAGCTCTTACGGTAAGTATCCACCAAAATCAATATCGTATTCCGTATTGATTTTAGTGGATACGGTAGCTAGTTAAATGACCCAATTGTAAAGTACCAACTACAGTACACAAACAACTGCGTTTATATATGTAAAACTTACTATATTGCTGTTGTTGTTGAAATTGTGGTGGGTGTTGGTGACCGTATTGTCCTTGTTGTTGTTGTTGTTGGTGTGGTGGTGGTTGTTGACTGTACGGTGGATTGGGCTGGTAGTTGGAGTACGGTTGTTGTGGGCCACCGTAGGTCTGGCGAACCGTGTCCATTACCTGAGTGGGGTATACGCCCGTCGGTGGCGGCTGTGCCGACGAAAAGCCCATCGACGAGGGCGGATAGGGCGAGCCGCCAACGTTGAAGCCCACGCCGGGCGCGCCGCCAGTGCCGCCGCCGGGGTAGGGCGCGCCACCGACGCCACCGGGATAGGGCGCGCCGCCGCCACCGCCGCCGCCGGGATATGGCGCGCCACCGGTATACGGTGGTTCGCCGCCAAATCCAATCGATGAAGACGAACCGCCACCGTACGACGGGGCATTACCGTAGCCTAAAGAATTCAAAACTGTATAAATAGCATTCGAAAAAGTTTTTGTAAAGTTAATGTCAGTGGCGGGCCAAGACGGGGTGGGGTTAGGGGANGGAGGTGTAAGGGGATTAAGGGGAGGGTTTAGTGGAGAAAGGGTTAGGGAAGATGGTGTCATGAGAGAGAGAGAGAGAGAGAGAGAGAGAGAGAGAGAGAGAGAGAGAGAGAGAGGTTGCGGGGACAGGGGGAGGGGGAAATTAAAAGGGGAGGAGAATTTTAGAAGTTAGGTAGCCGCCATAAAGAATTTTTTAACTGTTCCAAATTAATTTTAACTCTGATATTTGTAAAACGAATTGTGAGCCTTTAAAAATTTTGAATTTTTGTCTTTTCCCGCTCCCCTCCTTATGGAAAATTTCTGGGTCCGTAATTGGTTGATGTTAAAAATAAAAATAAATAATTAAAAAACATTTGTTTTTTATTTTAATCTTTTATTGATTTATGAATAAGTTCACCTCCCGGCTGAGCTGGCGGATATCCACCACCGTAGTATCCCTGGCCCTGAGCCTGGCCCGGTGGGGCGTTTGGCGGATATCCCTGATATCCGCCACCGCCGCTGTTGTTGTTGTTATTGTACATTTGTTGTTGTGGAGACTGTTGTTGTTGTTGTTGATATTGGTCTGTGCTACTGTAGTAGGGGTCTACGCCACCACCACCACTACCGTACGCGGCGGTGTTTGGTTGCGAGGAAGAGGAGTGCGGTGCAGTATTACCGTAGTACGGATCTGGATTACCACCACCGTACGCGGCCTGCGTTTGTGACTGAGAGTACGGTGGCTGAGACGAGGAGCTCTTACTACTGTGGTCCTTGTTATTGTTTCCACCGAAAAAATTCGCTGCTAATTGTCCGACGCTACCGTAAGGACTAGATTTTTGACCGCTATTGTCTTGTTGTTTTTGAGCGAGTTTTGCGACAATTGCCTGGCCCTACAATATGCGAAGAAGTATACGGTAAGATACATACAAACTACGTTCTGTTAAAAAATACATACAAAAAGATTAATTTATTACAGTACATATACATGTATTAAAAAGTAGTCAGATTAAAGCTATGTTACTATTACGTTGGGTAATTCAAAAATATAATAATAACTAACAAATATCATGATAATAAAAAATACATACATATTATGATAACTAACAAAGATCATGATAACTCAAAAACACATCTCAATCTATTTCAAAATAACACATACATATACACATGCATATGTACATTCATACACATACATAGTGTATTTACATATGTATGTGTAAGTACATGTATATGTACTATGTATTAGATACATTCATATAAATAAAATATTTCGCAATTAAAAAGAAATGATTTTTTTCATTTATGTAACACCGACAATTTTTTCACGATTTCCGATAAAAATTTGTGTGCGAATTGTGAGAAATCGTTTTTGTGACTCATTTCGAAACCATTTTTCGCTGAATTTGCAAATTTTCAGCGAATTTGCACCTTTTCTTACGTTTAGATTTTGCGTTTAGATTTTTACGTTTAGATTTTCTTCTACTTATCGATTTTTATTAAAATTTATCAAAAAATTTTATTTTTAAAATTTTTAAATAAAATATCAAAAACAAATTATAACATATTTGAAATGATTTTCAAATAATGAGATGAGAAATCAATAACAAATGAGAATTGACATTTTGTCCAGTGTTTGGCGAAATGAAAATGTTTCACTGAAAAAACGTCAAAAAAATTTTTTTCACGTGAAAAAATTTCTTTCATTTCGCCAAACACTGATTTTGTCCGCCGTTCAAAACCAGTCTCAAAACATTTTCAAAAATCTCTCTACTCTGATCTCTGATACACAGTAATCTCTCTGATATACAGTAATTTTTCTGTTACACAGTAATTTATTTAATTAAAAAATTTTGAAAGATAAAAAATTACAAAAAAACAACTTTTTTGTCAGTATCTGTCTCTACAGTAATATTCCAATTCTACAATACGATATATGTATACCACTTCAACAATTTTCTAAAAGTTTTAATTAAAAAAAATAATAAAAACTTACAGCCAAGTCTGTGAGAACGTTCGTCAAGTTTACCATGGATTTGGTTTGATTTTAGCTGTGTTATTAGCTGTTTTGGCTGTGTTGTCGGCAGCAGAGAATTACTTTTTTTTCGTGTTTAACTGCTTTTTTGCTTGCCTGCTTACGTGTGCGACACAGCTGTGGCCTATGTGTGTTTTGTGTATTCGCTGCGAAAGCTAAATATTACAAAAAAAAAGTTAAAAAATACAAAAATTATTAATAAATATTTTAAAAATGTAAAAAAATATAAAAAATTATTTTTGTTGTTGCATTTTTATATATTTTTATAAATTATCGAAAAAAAGTAAAGTTTTTTTAAATGCTTTGTGTTTTATGTATTCGCTGCGACAGCTAAAGTACAAAAAAATTAAAATAAAGTCGGAAAACAAAAAAAATTAAATATTTAAAAATTACAATATTAAAAATTTGTATTTCGAAAGACACATTTTTATTTTTATAAATTAACGAAAAACAAATAAAAAAAATATATTTTCCTTAAATATTAAATATATGTTTCTCAAAGACGCAAAATTTTTGAAATCTCATTTTGAAACGTAAGTGTTGATATCATTTCGAACGTCATATACATATGTATGTGTACATATGTATACATACCATACATACATACATACAGCAACGCAAAAAATACATTGATAAAAGTGTATAGGCGCAGATCATATCAGAGCGAAATGATAATGGCCAATTATGCTCAACAGATGATAAAGACGAGCTTTTTCTTTGATACATAAAAAAAGCAGCGGAACTTTTATAAATTTTTATGTATTTAGCAGCGAAAACAATATTTTTTATTTGTCTAGTGTAAAAATCGAATCTAAAAATCTATTTTTGCTCAACATTTTGCGATGAGTCAGCAAAAAAAACATTTTTGAAATAAAAAAATTAAATAAAAATAAAATCACATGGAAACAAAATAAAAAATTGAAATATAAAGAAATTTTTTTGTTGAAATTCTACAAAATTAGACAGTTTTTTGTTTTTGATTATTTTGCTGAGTGAATCACGCTAAAATATCACTGTGATTGCCGAGTTGGCTTGCTTGAGCCACGGTGGTCTTATACAAATTGAGCCTTGAACCGAGTGGAGGGGGGGGGGGGGGGGGATNTGGCTATCACCTATTTCCACGTTTGACTCTATCTCGTCCGAGAACGAGCTCCAAAAGCAAACTGCAGCTTTGAAAATTAAATCAAGAGTCAAATGAGTCAGTGACTCACGTGAATCATAAGCCAAGCCGCCGTGATTCAAAAATGTTTCCGTTGCAGTACTGTTTCTCATTCTTATTTTCCAACCCAATATTTATTGAATCACCGCTTCAAATGATTACCCCCACCCCCTTCCCCCGCAATTCCACAAAAATGATTCAAACAATTCGTTTTTGAATTGGAAAAAACATTTTTTTTCGCTCAACCGAAAAAATTCAAACAAAAATGTGAAAAGTTTGAAGAGAAACAACAAATTGGTTTCACACACTAAACCGATTAAACCTTTGTTGTTGTTTTTGGGTGTTGTTGTTGGGCGAATGTTTTCAAAGAGTTGGGCTTGCTTTTTGGTTTCTCCTTTCAAACACAAAAACATTCAAAAACACAATTTCTGTGTTTTTCACTTCTGTGTGTGTATGTATGTGTGTTCATTGTGTATGTGTGTGTGTTTTTTCGTGTTATAGCTTCTGTATCGTCATTGTCAATTTGTGTGTGTATCGTATTGTTTGTTGTCGTCATTGTCGTCTGTCTATTATAATACATTATCACAAATTGTGTGACGAAGTGTGTCATACACTGGTGGAAAAAATTATAGGTTCACTTCAATTTTTTCAATTTTGGAAAATTGAAAAAAAGTTTGATATGTATAAATGCTTTAAAAAACGTGGAATAACCAGGAAAAAATAATTCTGAAAAGAAAATCACTGTATCCCATCGATTTTGCGCAAAAAAGACCCTTTTTCCGAAAATCGACAATTTCAGGGTGGAAATAATTATAGGTTCACTTCAGAAAACAACCCTTTTATCAATGAAAACATTTAAGCTGCACAACAAAAACATCTTTTAATAATCAGAAGCACCCCCGTTACGATTTACAACTTGAAAGATACGATTATTCATACTCGTATTGAGGTTATTAAGAGCATTATCTTCATTA